>OX388320.1:10207925-10281838 GCA_947579605.1 Athripsodes cinereus | reverse complement strand
ACTAAACGCCTTGGAAACATTAGAGATTTATAGGAATAAGAATAACATTGTAAATATACAGATCCCACCCTCATCTCCTTTGTTAGTATATCCTTCTCCTGCTAACCATCCCGCCTCCATACCTACCATAACCCCTCCCACTACCCCTTCCACTACCTGCACCCTTCTCACCACATAAACAACAACACTCACAATTTTTAGATTTCAGTTTCCCTGAAGATGCCTACAAGTATAGGCGAAAACGTTCGGTATTCAACCTAACATAGTGGAGATTAAACAGTGCTCAATAATATATTTTTATATTTTATTTATTAAAATTAAGAATTATTTTTTTGATTTAGTATTGTTAGTTGGAAGATATCGCGCTTCTGCGATAAACTCGCCCATTGCACAAATTTATTTGTCTGGTTCTACAATATTTATATTTTAATAATGTTTGTTTTTTTTGTGCAATAAAGACTCCTCATCGCCATCGCGGAGGGTAGGACCGAGGGCACAAACGGCAGAGGCCGGCCCAGAGATGCGTATATGGACCAACTGAAGAGGGACATGAATTGTGGCTCATACATAGAGCTGAAAAGACTGGCTGAGAATAGGGAGGAATGGAGAAGAAAGACAAAACTCGTTGCAGACCAATCCAATGGATTGTAACTCATTATATATATATATATATATAAAGATTTTTATTATTATTATTATTATTATTATTCTAAAGAGAAGAAAAATATACCTCTTTCTCCACAGCCTACATAGACAATTACATCTGAGTTTGAGTATTTGGAGAGAGACTGTGAGATGACAGTCTTACCACAACCGAAAGCTCCAGGAATGGCAGTGGTACCACCTTGAACACATCTAAAAAAAATAATACATAACATCAACTGATGAATAAAATTACACTTATTATCTATGGGTTAGTCGGAAGATATCAAGCTTCTGCGATAAACTCGCCCATTGCACAAAATTTATTTGTGTAGTTTAAATTGAATATTTTCTTATGTTGATTTTTTTGTACAATAAAGTTTTTTATTATTATGTATTATCTATTAAGTATATAAATTGACGCTGTAGCTAAAATAGGGGACATAAGCCAAAATGGTGTTTTGAGATACAGCTGTTTGAAGTTATCAATTGTGTCTCCTTCAATGTTATTTACATTATGTGACTACTTAAAATTTTATAAACACAATTTCATGTTTTGAATGCACGTTTAAGGAAAAAAAACATAAGAAAATTTGTTATTATTATCAATTATGTATGTCTTTGCAAGTCCTAAAATTGTTGTGAGATTGATAAATAACTAAATAAACTCTACACAAAAATGTATCAGAGTAAACTCTCAAATAACCGTGCAAACAAATTAATGTCTTACGGGAAGAGTGAATCCAATACTCTCTGTCCAGTCAACAGGGGATGATTTGCGGGAAGTTTTTCTGTCACAGGCCTGGGTTGACGCACAGGCCATACTTGCAACATAGTGTATTTAGTTTTTTCTCCATCAAATTCTGTCTCTAATACAACTTCCTGCAACACAATTACAATGAAATTAATAATTATCAATTAAAATTACTATACTTAATCCTCAAGCTGTATCCCAAGTGAGGGTAGGCAGAGAGAACGGAATGATAGATCGATCTATCCTCTCTAACTTCTTTTGCTATTTTTACATTCATACAATTTGAGTCATACATACATATATCAGTAACAACAGAAATCTAACAATGTCTAATATTTTATTAATTGTGTCGGTGCACACGTAGTAGAATTCCATAATTATGTAATTTGAAACCAGTGTTTCTTTCTACTATTGATTATTAATTCCCAGAGAGACGTCTTTCGAAGGTCATTATCAATCAGATTGCTAATGACCTTATAAGTGGAAAGACGTCTCTCTGGGAATCAATAATCAATAGTATAAAGAAACACTTGTTTCAAATTACGTAAGTCCAATATTTTATTGGCACTCACAATCTGATAACTAGTTTTATACTACATATTATATTTAATTGATTACACCAACAAAAAATAAATGTAACCTCACAAAATTGAGGATTTTTCCATAGAAAAATGTATAGCTGTAATTTGTCATGGTTCTACTGTATATTCCAATGTCTGAGATGATTCTAATGGTACTTACATCGACAGTGTAGTTTCCTGATTGTGCCATGTATGTGACTGTACCTTTAGCTTTTGGTGGCATGATCATCTTATGCTTCACTAAAGTGTTCTCATGAACTACTCCATACAGGTCACCTCCTGTAATGTGAGATCCAACCTACAAACAAAACAACAATGAAATTAGTAAAAACATGTCCAATAAAAATTACACACCGTTGACAAAAAGTCACAGCCATCTCATCCCCTTTATAGCCAATATTATAATATGAATTTTGTATGCAGAATCTGACTAGAATTTATTAAACATAGAAAAAAAACCCATTCATACTACATGATTTAAATCGCCAATGAAAATAGGTACATGTACATTTAACTAAGGAATTGCGATGTGTTGAACATTGTTTGCTTGTCAAAAGTTAGATATTGTCTCTGATAGCATGTCAATATTATCTACTTTTACCTATGGTTGACGGAAGCAAGAGATGATAATAGAGCTACTCCATGTTATGGTGGCATCATGTGACTGGTACTTTATAACACAAATGTAAAAAGGGTAAATTTACTTTAAATACAGTACAGATGTAACATGTCTAAAATATAGACATCATGTAGAAGTAGTTTGTGAATGAATACATTTGTAAATATGCTAAATTATACATACCCTGATGTTTAGTGGATTGAATTCCCAAGCTTGAGTCCTGGAAAGGGCGGGAACGTTGACTCCCTTGGGGATGTAGATAGAGCTGGTCAGCTCATTGATGTCCTTTAGGGGACGCTGGATACCGTCAAAGATACTTCCCAAAATACCTGGACCCAACTCCACTGACAGAGGCTTGCCAGTTCTCAAAACAGGATCACCTACCGTTACACCTGACGTCTCCTCGTATACCTGAATACAAAATATAATAAATAACTATTTATTGTCACTAAAACAATACTGGAGAAGAGTAAATACATTCATAAAGTAAAATAATCGATAAAATTACAAAAGCATTTCCTTAATTAAGGTAAAAAAAAAACAATATTTAAAACAAAATAACAATATTTAAAAAAAATGAGCAAAAAGCAAAGTAGAGGTGTTCAGAAACATCTTCAAGGTATTCATGCTGCAGAACCAGAGTTTCACCGATACTGGAGTTTTTGCAGAGATGCTTCTCTCCCCAAGTGACATCCCACCTAGACCTAAGACTTTCCACCACAAAAATTAAGAAACGAGTTCCCCTACGACAACCACAATCACACAAGTCAAAATCAATCATCAATAAGCCAAGTTAGGAAATCCGGGGGAGAGCCCAGCACACGCAAAAGATCCCACCAAGACACCCAGACATTCACAAACTCCAAAAAGGTTCTGAAATTTTCGAGCAAGTGAAAATTCAGTTTCTGACCCAAGATAATGTCTTTAAAAAATTAAATCACTGTAATAGAGAAATCACAAACCTGAATGGTAGCCATGTCTCCCTCAAGACGAATAATCTCCCCCACCAGCTCATAGTAACCCACCCTGACCAACTCGTACATAGCTGATCCGGACATCTTCTCCGCTGTCACCACTGGAAACATAATTAATATACATAATATTAACTAATAATAAAAATATATTTCATTAAGTACATATATATATCGAGGAAGTCACCAGCCTCGCTCAAAATATTTGACATACAGAACCAGATTCTATCATGAAAAATTGACAATTTATTTAATTATATAGCTACGGTAACATTTGTCCAAATAGTTACTGAAGCTAAGTAAAAGGAAACTAGCGACAAAACTGCCACACCCCTTACAAAATAGAGAAAAAGATATTGAATGCCCAAAAACTACAAGTAATTTTTTTTATGGCACAAAGAGAACAGACAGTATATTTATTACAATCATTTGGTTTGTTAAATACCCCACTTGTGAGAGATAGCGTGATATAGAGACACAAAAATGGAAATGTAGAATGGCAAAACGTAGGAAGGAAAATAACTACAAAAAGTTCAACTTAATAATTATCATTATCGAAACCTTTAGAAATAATTTTACCTTAAGTTCATCAATTATAGGAATTAATGACATGGAATTAAATTTAAATGTTATCTCTTTATAAGTAGGTTGTTGATATAATAATTTTCTCGGATATTTTAGAAGTGAGAGGTCTTCAATTCATTCGTACTTTTGTAAGACAATGTCTTCAATTTTTCCGTACTTTTGTTAACACAATTTTGCTGAACAGGCTCAGGATTCACTTAGGATTCCTATAAATGTTAAATAAACTTTAGAAATGGTTTTTATTGCTTACCAGGACCAGACACAGCATACACATAACCGAACTTGGACTCCTTATCCTCGTGAGCGATCTTCGCTAAATTACGAGCCATTGTGAAAGTGGTCCGTAACTAAATCTGAAATAACAAAAGATTTATGTATCAAAGTGACAACATTTGGGAAGTATCAGTATTCATTATTTGAAATTCTAACACTACGCTATGAAAACCTGTCTCTAAAGATCACATGATTACTAAAAAATATTGAAAATCATTTCTCATTCCAATAACTACTTGATAATTTTGCATTTATCATGGAATTTGAAAACAACATTCAACGCAATTTTGAGTTGACGAAAACGGTAATCACGAAAAAAATAAACCTACAAAACTTATTGAGTAAAATTAGTCTCAATATCAAAATAATCTTTTATATTCCATCAAGCGATAAATTCTCGTCCGTGTCACATGACAGTTGTGATGGGGACTACGCCTTGACAAAAATCGATAGAACACACTTAAAATATTATTTTACCAAACAATGATACTTTTGTAAAGAAAATAAATTAATCATAAAACAAATAACAATCAATATTCTTCACATTACATTAACCGAACACTGAAAATCGATGGTCGATAATTTTGCGGGTAGAAGTCACTTTGACAACTGAACAAAATATTGAAATATGACAATATGCGAAAAAAATAACCAACCGGTTTAGAGAACGTCGATTATTTGCAAAAGAAAACTAGAAATGTGTAAAAACACAATAAAATGCAGTTTTCAGAAAACACAGCGAACTTACAACTAGTATTATAAGAGAAGAGACGGTCCCAGAATGGCGGAACTACACAATCACAAGACTGCCAATAAAATACGAGTCAGCTGACCTGATTCGGCTGTGAAATTTATTCCAATGTTGCCATACACATAAACGTTAAGAGGGTAATGGTTGTAAAAATGATGTTAAGAAATATTCTCTTAACTTTTCATCGGTGGTACTCGTATACTACTCATAGATTTTTATGGGAACTATTATTTGATCGGCTATTAATCCATTCGTTCGGCAAGAAAAAATCAGCATTTAAGTCATTTGCGCAGCAAACAATGTTTTCATCGGCAATAAATAAAAAATAATCGCAACACTTGTTTTACAAACAAACTTGGTTATATCAGCAAATTAACAAATTTTAACAGCTTAATAAATAATCGCACAACAAAATAATTAATTGACCAGCAGAATTGTTATTTGAGCATCAGAATTATTATTTTGAGCAGCAGAATGGGGCAGTTGCGGATTTTTTTTTTTTATTGATTAAAAATGTTAAACAGCAATCACGAATATATGCATAATTTTATTATATTTAGCCTAGTTTTGGAGAAATCAGCATTTGAAATTTGAAAAATAATATTCCCGCAAAAACGCCATCCATTACCCTCCATCTTGTGATGACGTCACTTCATCCGAGTGTGTCTGTGGTTTTCTTTCTAGTACGGCGTTTATGTAGTTTGTTAACGTTTTTTCCGTGTTATTTTTAAATACTTCGACTCTTTTGTTTATTTATTTATTATAAGCACAAAACAGATAATACCTACTGCATATATAAAGTATAAAAAAATGTAAATCTTTCAGAGATCAAATCTATCATCCAACACAATGCGCCACAATTAGTTTAAACAGAACAGAAATCGTCAGCTCATTATTTAAAAGAACTATTTATTATATTATCTACTATTATCGTCATAACATATTCCGGCATAGTGTTGGAACTGTCAATTCTCCATTCAGAGTTTTGTTTCGTGTTTTCCTCACATAAATTTTGGAGACCTAAGGCAGTGTTTTATTATTTAAAAATTAATATTGGCTCATAGTTTATATAAGTTAGTGTTACACATTCGATATATAGTGGTTTGTAAGTGTTGTATAGACTTGAGATAAAAAATTGAAAATAGAAAACAATAATTTAAAACTGGTATTACACATCTTTGACTGGAACAATAAAAATTTGGTTTTGTAAAGGTCAATCTGACAATTTACCAAAAGTATCTACATTAATGATGTGCGATTTTTTGTCACAAATAGAGATTTTATAGAGAATAATTTTCCATCGCATATAGTTTTCAAGATCTTCTTCTAACTGAAATCAAAACAGGGAAAAAATCATGATTCAATATGTCGTTCGTAATTAAACTAGAAACAAAAAATAGATGTCATAATAATAATAGACATTACAGCATGGTCGAAACATCTCTAAATTCAATATAATCTCAAATACATTATCATGTCTCCTTCGTGTTTTCCCTACCTTTTATATGATTTGACAGCATGCTACGGTGCATTGTTTTTGTGTGAACTAAATTTAATAGAAAGCCAGATGCAAAAGGCTAACTTATAAAACAATCCCTTATTATTACAGTAACAAGGATTGAAGAAAACACAATACGGCGTTAGAAGAATATAAGCTCATATGTGTTGTTAAATACAAATACTTTTGAATATTGGTGTTTCAAATATAGACTATTAAATACTTTTGAAAACAATATTTAAATACAAAATAGGTACGTATTTTTCAAATAGTTTTATTAAAATTCTTTTTACAAATATATACTGAAATTATCATCGCAAACATAGCGACTAACATTGGATAAAACTTTATTTTTCTTATCGTCTCTTTTGATCACCATACACCACTTTTTCCTTTTTACCAGGTCTGTAGGCACGCAAATAAATGCTTTATTTGGAGCTGTAACCGTGGTGTCTGAGCATAGTGGCTCTATGCAATATTTATAAAATTTATTTGTAGACATTTTTAAACATAAAAATAATAATTTTGTCTGTAAAGACCGAGAAAATGCAACGAACAGCGAACATTCACTTCTCAAACAAACTGGATAAACATGTGACCTCGAGAAATTCGAATAAAATGACGTCACATCCGCCATTGACCATCTACGTCGCGTTTTGATAACTGTCAAATTTTAATGATTTTATATTTTATTTTTACGTATGAAAAAGTGTTTTTTTATACATTTTAAACCTCAAATTATTAATATGTGACCTTCAATTTACGTATTTCAAGCATTTTCAGCAAAATCCCTCACTACCGCAACTCCCCCATTATTATTTGAGCAGCAGAATCATTATTTGACCGGCAGAAAATATTAGATAAACAATATTTTTCACACACCGATTTACCTTCGGATCCACATGAAGTCTTTGTGATTTCTTACCAAATTAATGATGACTATGAAAATAATGCCAGTTTCCGCTTTGCTATATTAACGAAATATCTAACTGAAATGTCGAAAAACGCTAGAATCGTTGCTAGATGCTACATATAAAATCACATAAAAAGATGCTACATACAAAGATTTATTATTTGAACAAGATTAAAAATTTAGCTTTCACAAGTTTAATTAAAATTAGCTCACGGTTTGCTGCTCATTTATTTATTTTGCTGCCTCAAATAATCATTATGCTGGTCAAATAATAATTTTGCTGGTCGATTTTTTTTTTTTTTTTTAAAAAGATATATCTGGGTTTTGAAATAAACCCAAATACAACCTTATACACCTTTCACAGTAAGCTAAAAGCTTGTGTCGTGAAAGGGGAGTTTGCCGGTACCAGGGATCGAACCACGGACCCCTTGTTCACGAGGCCGAGACTCTACCTCCAGGCTACCGACGAACTCGAACTCCAGGCTAACGAAAAATTAAATTTAGAGTTTTACAATATCATTTATTATTTGCAATACAAATATAATTTTCTCGCTGGGCATAAGTAGCATATCAAAATGATATATTTGTCGACAGAATACATTTTTCTGCTGAACAAAACTTCAATATTATGCTGATCGTTTAAATGATAGCCGATTTTTATTAGGGGTTTGTATGGAATTCTGTGGTCCCTAAATCACTCGCAAACGAGTGGATGGCCTTGAGAAAAATAGAATAGAATAGAATTCTGTGATTCTGAATAGAACTACTCACAATATTCCATACAAAACCTCTTTATTATTATTATTATTATATATAAAAATCTATGGTACTACTACATTTTCTTTGGTAATTTTGGAGATGTGCATCAATCCCTGCACACAAGAATAATAATAATAAATGTTCCCCATAACCTTTGTAAAAAATGCAAGAAATAGAGATACGTTCATCCGTAATACAAAACGAGACAAATAAATAGAAATACACGAATTCACCCGATGGGCCCTTTGGTTTTATAGTGATACAGTAAATAATTTTCTCTAGATTCTTGTTATTATTATGCAGTATTGTGCGGGTCAAGAATTACACTAAGCTTTAAAATTTAAAATGTTATTAGTGCCGTGAATGCTTATTTTAAGGAAGTGTCCTAAGTGCCGCTAGCGGCTATATAGTATTGGGGACTAATTTGCCGCAAAGCGCGCGCATCGCTTTTCTGTTAAATAAATCACAATTTTTTACTAAATAAAAAGTAAGAATGAATGCAAAAAAATACAATTCAGACAAAATCATGGTGTTTGAAAGAGGAAGTGAGAGAACAGTATGCCAGGTAATAATTTATTGATAACGAAGTTTTAGAGCAAGTTGACGGATGTGTGTACTTAGGTAGTTTGTTCACGATCATGAGAGATGCGAAGTGTGGGAACGATATTCAAAGGAGAAAAGTTGCAGGCAATAAGGCAAATGGTGCAATCCAACCAATAATTGCAAAAAGAAACAATCTACCACAGCTAAAAGGTTGGTGCACTCTGCTATCTTAGTGCCAATAGTTATGTGAGACGTGGGCGTGGGCAACAGTTAAAGAAGGATGAAAGTGGCATAAATGCAGTAGAAATGAGATCGTTGAGAAGGATGTGTGGTAAAAGCATAGATTTATATGTACTAAAGTACTAGATATGGTGCGTAGAACAATGAATCACAATTTTCATGTTCCTTTTTTAAATATTAGCAATTTGTAGTACTAGCAGAGAGAAGTACCAACTTTAGAAAAAGGGTGTCAAGTACAGTGATATGTTACAACTAGATTCGCAATGTCATACAAATATTCTCTAAAAATGTGTACCCACCCGTCGAGGTACAATACCCGAGTAATATATATTCATCTCTTTTCTTATGTATATATTCATCTCTATATCTACCGGCCTTTGTCGTCTGTAATAATCCCCATTCACATATTGTCTATCTCTTGTTATCTACAAACAATTTATATGTGTGTCGCTTTTTTTCAAACTAAAAATTGCGGCACCAAGGACCGCAAAGAGATTTTATTGATGGTACATATTTGAGATTCATATTGCAAATCTAGGTATAACATATCACTGGTCAAGTATACGCTGCATAAGACAACATCAATATGAATGCAATGAACTTTTTTCTATGTGTACGGATATAATATTATGGTTACAATGGTACAATATCGAGTCCTTTACAAAGGACTCTTTTACTCATGTGATGCATCCGTATTTCTCTCTCACTCATATATTAACATCCAGAAATTGCTAGATGACATCCAGACAATCCAGAAATTGCTAGATGACACAAAAGCTGAGGAAAATGTGATTGTAATGGGAGACTGGAACGCAGTAGTTGGGGAAGAAAGAGAGGGATCAATCGTAGGAGCGTATGGGCTGGGCATTAGAAACGATAGAGGCAACCGTCTTATTGAATTTTGTGCCAAAAATAAAATGGTAATAGCAAACACATGGTTCCAGCACCACTTTAGACATCGTTATACGTGGAAATCTCCCGGAGACAGATTCCGGTCGCAGATTGACTACATTTTAACGCGGCAACGGTATAGAAACCAAATTAAAGACTGCAGGAGCTATGCAGGCCCGGACATTGATAGCGACCATAATATGGTCGTGGCGGAAACCATACTGAAATTCAAAAGGCTCGAGAAGAGAACCACAAAAAGATGGGACTTAAAGCTTTTAAAAACAAAAGAAGTAAAAGAGAAATACGACGAAAAAACTAAGGTTTACGATTTTGAGAGCAATGAAAGTGTAAACAGAGTATGGGAGAAAATCAAAGAGAAAATTACCACAGCGGCAGACGAGGTAATAGAGAAAAGAAAGCCGCAAGCTAGGAAAGAATGGATTACGGTCGATATATTAGAAATGATTGAAGAAAGAAGGAGGCTAAAGAACTCGAGAACAGAAGAAGGAAAAAAGGAATGTGAGCTCGCGTAAAGCTCTCGACTGCATAATAATTTTGTACATGATTCTGACATTCAATACAAATTTATAGAGAATAAAACAAATAATAAGATAAAACTTGTTTATGGTCGTTTCAGTGAAAGGACCTTTCATCAAAATTATGACGAGTGGTAAAGTAGCATTCACATTGCTTCACTTTGGATGATCATCCAGAGTGTCAGGGTCAAACCTGTTCATCGAAAGTGAACACGTCTGTTCACATTTGTTCATCCTATGCTTTCACTGCCGTGTCAACACTCACGGTCATGTTGTATGTAGTTTGACGTATTTTCGTATAAAAATAATTAAACAAATTCAAAAATTAAAAATAACACATAAATTAAATTAATATAGCTCTCGACTGCATAATAATTTTGTACATGATTCTAACATTCAATACAAATTCATAGAGAATTAAACAAATAAACTTGTTTATGGTCGTTTCAGTGAAAGGACCTTTCATCAAAATTATGACGAGTGGTAATCTCTTTCCTCCGTCATCGCTAGTGATCACTAGCGATGAAACGCCCGTTCACATTTGTTCATCTTGGAGGATCATCCGGAGTGATCACTGAAAGTGAACGTATGTGAACGACCCTTAATCTCTTTCCTCCGTCATCGCTAGTGATCACTATTGATGAAACGCCCGTTCACACTTGTTCATCTTGGAGGATCATCCGGAGTGATCACTGAAAGTGAACGACCCTTTAAGAATGGTTTTATCAATAAAATACCATGGACCTAAATAGAGTTAGTAGTGGACAGACACTTTGGCAAACATTTTGAAGCTGCGCGGGGAGGGGAATGACGACCATTTTGTATGAAACAAATTTTGTTCGGTTCGTCGCATTTGGGCTGCGTTCAGACAGTCACCGAGTGATCACTCGACGACGCGTATTTTGAAAGTATAATGCCAGTACGCATTCATAGTGTTCTTGCACTGTATGTTACTATGTTTTCAAAATGTGTAACAAAATATTATATAGTCTCAGAAAATATACTCGATTTCTGCGTAATTGTCATGTATACTTTCTGACGCTGATTCAGTGAATTCGTTTGGATAGATTTAGGATATAAACTTGTAACAAGTATTTGGGATGTATACAAGCTCAGAAAGTTAGATAATGGCATAATTAAAAAAAAAAGTATAAAGCAATTAGTTATAAACTAATCAAGTAGTTATTACTTTAACTGTTAATTTTAAAGATACCTATTAAAATAATTTATTCCTTCGTATTAGAGACAAAAATATTTTTATCATTTAAAAGAAACACAAAAGTACTTGAATGCTACTATAAAAAGGCGCCAGTCAAATAATAATAAAAATATTTATTTACTTACATTTATTTATAATTTACGTCGAAATAAACAAAACAAGCGTTTTATTCTACTAATGATTTAATTTGTGAGAGAGACGTCTTTCGTCTTATGAGGACATTGTCAATCTGATTTTAAAAATACAATAGTAGAATAAAACGCTTGTTTTGTTTATTTCGATATGGAATTCTACTACCTAAGCACAGACTAGTGTTGTGGAATTCTCAAGAAATAATTTTTGGAGAAATTTACCGAGAAATTTCTCGGTAAATTTCTCGAAGTAGAGAATTTACCGAGATTTTTTTTTTTTATTTAACAGTAAAAATAATAATAAATCAGTACTTTATTCAATCAATCAATAACAATGTACAAATGTTGAGACAATTTATCACCAATATTGCTACAATTAAAGTTAGTCAATACCGGATATTTTTTCATATATTTTGTAGGGGAATTCCGCCGCATTATCGCCAATAAATAATAGGGGAATCCCCATGGGAAAAAATCAGAGAAATTTCTCTTCATTCAGAGGAGAAATTCTTGGAGAAATTTCTCGTTCTCGAGAAATTTCTCCGGAGAATTTTCTCTACTCACATCACTAGCACAGACACAGTGAATATAATTAACGTCTTTTACACGTTGACAAATTTAAGAAATTATAACAAAAAGTAAATCCAAAATAACAAAAATAATTTTAAAAGTTATAAAAGCAATAAAAAATAATAATAAAAACAAGAAGTAAAAAATAATGGTTCCATTACGATGACATTGGGTCATAAAACGCTCTAAGTTATTCACGATTATCCGAGGTTACATTCACCACTCACTGCAACTTCATAGTCGTTCAGGTCACTCGACATCGAGTGACATTTATGCTCCCGTGAACCAACCCTTGTATGTTGATTTGTTTTAAAAAATAATGTATCAAGTTTTTGCACATCAGTTGAATTTTTCATATCGGTTTTTATACCTAGAAGAATAGGACTTATGATTAACATGGTGATGTGCGCTATAAATGGTTGTGGTTATAAATCCAATACATGTATCCAATCCATCTTTCGCAGGAAACAAGATTGTCATATTTTCGGTAAGTTGTTTTGTATTGTAGTTTTTATCTTAATATATGCTATTTTAAAGTCGTTTATATTATAATTCGTATACTTATAAATGATCATAATAATGTTATAAACGTTCTATATAATTATTTGTCCTTGTTCTCCTATATCTACACATGTAACTTGTTTTCCATTCTGTCATCTGACAATACAAAGAAACCAATCTCGGCTGTTTGGTTTGTTTACCCGTTAGAATGAAATGTTTCATGCATACAAATCTGATCAGGTTAATGATATTATAGCATGTTTATAAACAAAATCATTTTTTGTAGTTTTCCAAAGGATCCAGAAAGGAGAAACTGGACATTATCCAATATTTGACACCAAGTAAACGTTGTTGACCAGGTATTGGTATAACGTTATGTACAGATGTAATGGTGTTGGTAGATGGGTGTGAAGATCTTGATGTTCAGAAGGTATGTACTGGTCTCACGTTATATGTCGTTGTGCAGGGTAGTTCAAAGAGAAAGAAGTCGGCGGTGATAATCGTTTATTGTAGAACTGTTTGGTGTCGAGTACAGATTATGAGTGATTTTAATCGATACAATGCAATGCTTATATAGTAAATTTAGATTATTGGTTTCGTGTGTAATGAGGAGCTGGTATGCGAAAGGAAATGTACCTAACATATTATTCGCTGAGTCGGTGAGATAAAGTCTCACGGCATGTTATCGGCACTTTGATAACATTGTTCCTGTTGTACATTGTGTTATTTGCTGAGAGGTCAAAACTGATTATTTCTCAGGATGTGTGTGAACTTTCTGTCGATAAGAAATGCTTACAATGTAATAATGAATAGCGTCGCTTTTGATGTTGTTTTTGCTGAGGTCAACAGCGATAAGCGAATCTTGTGATATTGTTTTATCTCTGACTTTGGTTCGACATTCGATGACCTTATCGCAATGTCGTGTGCAAAAGCGTGTACCTAAAAAGGTAGGTGGTTACATGTCTCCCCCCAAGAGCGCTGGGTACGCTAAAAAAATTATCGACAAGTGATAATACAATGTTTTTGAATTTAAGATATCATGAATACAATGCGTGAAATAAATGATATATGAAATTTACAGTTGTTTGTTTTCATTGTTTCCCTAATCTAAGGTACACAATATTGAACATATTCGTTTGGCAAAACATAAAATGGTTGTAAAAATATTGTTTGTAAAAGGAACAATAGTGTGTAAAATGTGTATACGTAAACAATTATAAAATGCATTCGATGAAATATAAAACATGTGTTTGTTTGTAAAATGGAACAATGAGAGTGTATATATGTGTATATGCAAGAGATTATAAAATACATAATGTAAAATAAACGTGATTGAATAAGAGTAAATAAGAATGACGATGAGTTGTGACGCAGTTCAACCATCTGGAGACAATGATGGTTGTCTTCTGTTGTCTTCAGATTGGATGATGGTTCGGGTGTTGTGTCGTGTTAGTCATGGATCTTGATACCTCTGTTGACCGACTGTTTGATGATTTATTGTCGAGTCACGTTTTCGTACATGGTAGATTTCTTCGATGTTTAATATCACGTATCGCTGTGCATGCTTGTAGTAATATTAAAAGGTTGATTGCTGATGTAGTTCGATGTGAATGGAGTTTGTTCGACTATGTGTGTCTTTGTCATCTTGCGTCGGTGATGAAAATGTTCAGCTTGTATGAAGACGGTATGCATTGTCGCTGTTTCGAAAGGCTGCTGGATGATGAATGTAGACAGAGTGTAGTCGACTCTGCTTCGATTGTGCTGGTTGATGAGCTCTGTGTGTGGAACTTATTCGCGTGTATGAAATAGGTTCCATTTCGTTGAGATGCTCGTTGTTCGTATCTACTGGCATTTTAACGATCGTGTTTGCGTATGTCTGCAATGTGACGATGTGTTAGTAATGCGTAGAAGTTCGTGCGATTGTTCAACTGCTGGTGATGTCCACCTTGACTTAATATTCCTCTCCTGTCGATCAGGAGTCCCAGAACACCATTTGCGGGGGTGTTGTCGTCCACCAGGAACGAGCCTTACTCGTGTCGCTCACGAGATGCAGGAGTTTTTTGTTCGTTTGTTTCGTTCTGCAGCGTTGATTGTAGCGAATGCGGTCTTCTTTTGTCGTGTTGATGAACTTTTGTGTCGTTGACATAGTAAATTTTGTTTGACCCACATTTTAACGTCCTTGTGTATTACTTCCGAGAAATACCGTTCGTTCATAATTTTCTCGTTGTTTTTAATTCCGTGTGGTCTATGTGTTGATATTTCGTGGAACAATAGGTCGTTTGTACTCGTGAATGAAAGGTTTGTTTGTTGACGTAATGTCTCGAGTTTCTTGTGCTCAGCTGATCGATATAATATTCCTTTTCGTCGAATAGGTAGGTACAGTTATTTCATTCATTCGAAATAATGAATCAGCTGCTATGTTATTTGTACCTTCGATGTATATTATTGTTGCAGAATTGCGAGATATAGTCTAAATATCGCAATCTTCTAGGCGTGTCGGATGGTGAAAAATTTTTGATGGTGAGATCTCAAAGTGTTTCGGATGGTGAGATCTTTTTCGTGAACCGGCTCTCCTGTTGTTTCGATGTAGTGCAGTATGTTATGTTTTGGTGAAGACTTGAAATTTTCTAACTTCGTGATGTCCGGGTACTCAGCTAGTAATTTGTGGTACACGTTTGTTTTGTCTACTACGTGTATAGATGTGTCTTCGTCGTTTCGTTGTATGCACTTTATTTCCCTGGATAGTCGCGTTTCTTGATCGATGAGTTTTCTTCCATGCAAATCAATTATTAGCTTGTTGGCGTGGAGGAAATCCGCCCCTAGTATGGATGTCTTCACATCAGCGATGATGAAAGTCCACTTGTATGGTCTGCGTAGGCCAAGATTTAGGGTCATCGTCTTCTCGCCGTAGGTTTTTATTTGCGTTCCGTTCGCGGCGTAGAGGTTGAAATTGTTTTGCGCGGCGTAGGTGTGCTTTCGCGGTGAAAGTACAGATATATCGGCGCCTGTGTCGATAAGGAAATGAATGTTGGAGTCGCGGTCGGTTACGATTAATCGGGAGTTCGCGGTCGCGGCATTCACGGTCCCGATCGTGAATGGCGAGGTTAGTTTCCCTGAGTTTGGAAACTGCACGGCTCGCGGCATTTTCTTGCGTCGCGGCCGATTGTAGTATGATACCAGCATGTATCAGACTCTTGATTAGCGCCGTTTGTTGATTTCGCGTAGTTCGGTGATTGTGCGCGTCGTTGAGATCGAGATCTCTGTCTGTACCTTCGATTGTCGTAGCGCGGCGTAGCATGATCGCGGTCTCTACGACGACCAATGTTGTCGAGTCGCGTCGATAGCTCTTCAATCTGGCGGGCGATTGCGTCGATTGATATACCCGTCGTCGGCGTAGCTTTCACTTCGTGTACTTCGGCGTGTCGCGACGATTCCGATACCTTGTCAGCCACCTGTGCGAGGTTCTGAAAATCGGTATCGCAGACTGCGAGTACCGCGCGTACAGTCTGGGGTAGTCTTCCCAGCCAGAGAATCTTCAGGGTGTCGTCTGGAAGTTTACCGCCTGCTAGTTCTTTCATTCGTCGTAGCAGTTGAGACGGTTTTTGATCTCCCAGTTCGATTTCTTCCAATAGCTGCTGCAGCCGCCGAGCTTCTGACTCTTCGTACACCTGCAGAAGTCTTTGTTTTAGCGTCTCGTACTTGTTATCTGTGGGAGGTTGCGACAAGATGTCCGTTATTTGTCTCAGCTCCTCTTTTCCCAGCTTTGCTATAAGCAAAAAGTATTGATTTTCGTCGCTTGTTTTCTGTGGTTTGAGGACAGCTTCGAACTGGTGGAACCACAGTCGTGGTTGGTCCCTCCAGAACTCCGGGATCTTCGCGTTGATTGATACTGGAGCCACAATTTTGCTGTCGGCGTTCATTGTTGATCGATGTTCGTGGGTTCTGTTCCAAGTAGAGACTTTGCGTGTTGTAGATGTAGCGCTGGATGGACGTCGAGGGTTGCCGGATACAACGATGTTGGTTGTCCAATGTAGGATCGTCGGATGTCACCAGATATAACGATCTGGTAGTATGTTCGCGTCGGGAGTCACCAGATATAACGTTCTGGTAGTATGTTCGCGTCGGGAGTCACCAGATATAACGCTGTTATCACGGGATATCACACGAGATGTCACAAGATATCACGTCGGATGTTGGCGGTTTGATCACGTCGGGTGTCACCAGATATAACGTTGTTGACCAGGTATTGGTATAACGTTATGTACAGATGTAATGGTGTTGGTAGATGGGTGTGAAGATCTTGATGTTCAGAAGGTATGTACTGGTCTCACGTTATATGTCGTTGTGCAGGGTAGTTCAAAGAGAAAGAAGTCGGCGGTGATAATCGTTTATTGTAGAACTGTTTGGTGTCGAGTACAGATTATGAGTGATTTTAATCGATACAATGCAATGCTTATATAGTAAATTTAGATTATTGGTTTCGTGTGTAATGAGGAGCTGGTATGCGAAAGGAAATGTACCTAACATATTATTCGCTGAGTCGGTGAGATAAAGTCTCACGGCATGTTATCGGCACTTTGATAACATTGTTCCTGTTGTACATTGTGTTATTTGCTGAGAGGTCAAAACTGATTATTTCTCAGGATGTGTGTGAACTTTCTGTCGATAAGAAATGCTTACAATGTAATAATGAATAGCGTCGCTTTTGATGTTGTTTTTGCTGAGGTCAACAGCGATAAGCGAATCTTGTGATATTGTTTTATCTCTGACTTTGGTTCGACATTCGATGACCTTATCGCAATGTCGTGTGCAAAAGCGTGTACCTAAAAAGGTAGGTGGTTACATAGTGTTTTGTGTTCAAAAACATCTCGTTTTTCTGCGAGGTTGGAGAAAAACGTCATTCTTACAAAATATCCTGGGTTTCCCGTTCAGTTGCAAGTTAGTATGTTTTATATTATTCATTTAGATATATCTAATCTTTACTCCGTAACACAGCTTCTCTTGTGCTTAGAGATAGAGAATGTGTGTAGAGATGACATAAAGTCACACTTTGATCATCATAGATACGCTGTGAAATAACATGCACCTGTGCTTGCAAACCTGGACCATGTCATCTTGGAGTTATTTATCTCTAATTACATAATACTTAATACATGTGTAAAATATCTTGCCACAAACTCTTGCCACACTCACAATACAACCAGAGCCGCTATTCTCGTTGGTTTACTGTCTCTAGATAAGGATCCTTAATTAAAGATAGCTGTCCCTTGCGAAAGATAAATTGGTATTCTCGATGTATCGAAGTTAAGGACAATGCACTTTATGGATAGGTGTCTCTAATTAAGGATTTTGACATAGGCAACATCGCATTCACCATAGTAACATTGAGTTACTATGGTGAATAATATGGGCTGTCAAAAATCCAAGCGGCGTCCATACCTACTCCATTATATTATTAAAACAAACATAATAGCATGGACCTAAATAGAGTAGGCAAATACCTACCTATATACATCCATGCATAATAGTAACATAGTAGCAAATTTGGTGGCAAAACTCTGGTTAAAACGTTTACGAGCACGTATTATTTAATTTTATAACAATGAGGTGAGTATTTTATTTATTTATTTATTTTATTTATTTATTATTTATTTATTTATTACAGCTTTAAGCTGCGGCTCAGAGCCGCTATTCTCGTTCCGTTTTTAAAAGATAAGGACAGTAGTAAGGACAGCTATCTCTAGTTAGGGATAATTGCTATTCTCGTTTAAAATTTTTGACATAAGGAATCCTTATCATAGTCAAAATCCTTAATTAGAGACACCTATCCATAAAGTGCATTGTCCTTAACTTCGATACATCGAGAATACCAATTTATCTTTCGCAAGGGACAGCTATCTTTAATTAAGGATCCTTATCTAGAGACAGTAAACCAACGAGAATAGCGGCTCTGCATAGCACAATATTTTCAAGAGTTTTGTGAAGCTATTCCAAATAATATTATGTACATTATTATAAAATTGTGTAGAATTAATTTTAAATGTTGGTTGATTTATGTCGCTCAGTGTGGATTACTATTGTAGATCAGCGTATACAAGTACTTATATGGTATTTTTTTATGTTTCAGAAAGAGATGCCATCAAGGGAGCCTCCAAAGCGCAGAATATTGCCTGCGATTTAGAGTACAACATCAGAAGTTGAGAGTTCGGTGCCTGTAGCTGAATATTCAATACCTCCAGTTAACAACCAGCAGTTGACAGGATAGTTGTTTGTTCGTACATCAATCCACCTGTGCAACATGTCTTCAAACTATAAAAATCATTTAAAGTATTAAAAGATCTTGTGGCGTGAAAATAAAACGTTTATAACAAAAAACACAGCGCCAGACAAAAAAAAAATGCTATTCTTAAGGATGTTATAGCGTCACTACGTAAGTTTTTATCTGAGGAGAATACTGACAATTTAAAAATATATTGATATAAGGCTGCATTACATTGGCAAGAGGTATGTCGATAGTTCTCTTTCAGTTCGAAAGTCACTTAACAAGTTAGTGCTCTTCAAAGGGTTTTGAGTTTGTTGTATTATGTTAATTATAATGCATTTTGTTACTTTTTGTTATTATTATAAATCACTCAGTTTCTCCTGTTTATTTTTATATATTCAATAAAACTATCAAAATATGTTTTTATTTATAGCTATAATTTCTGTACATTTTTTTAAATTTTCCTTCTCATTCATTCTCTCCGTATTGTGTGTATATGAAAACAATGTTTAAAAATAAATACTGAATGATTTTGAAATGAATTACTCAATTTTATTAACTCATCCTATTCCCTATTTCATCAAATATATGAAAACATTAAGTTATGTGGCATTGTAATTATATTAAGAAGTAAATATAATGTTTTCTGATACTGTGTGAATAATCTCCATACATTGCCCATACAAATGTTAAATAAAGTGTTTCATACAAAATGGCCACCGTCGATTTCCCTTTTCACTTTTTGGCTTCGCTGTCATTCATACAAATTACTATAAACGTTCCATCCCCTACCTATATACATCCATGTAAAATACTACTGAGCCGCTATTCTCGATCCATTTTTAAAAGATAAGGACAGTAGTAAGGACAGCTATCTCTAGTTAGGGATAATTGCTATTCTCGTTTAAAATTTTTGACATAAGGAATCCTTATCATAGAGATAATTGTGAACATTGTCTTTAAAATTATCCTTAAGTTAGCGCCGGCATTTCACCCAGCGCTATCTCGTAAGGATACCATCTGTCAGTGGGAAATAACCTAATTATTACTAATTTATTCACCATAGTAACTCAATGTTACTATGGTGAATGCGATGTTGCCTATGTCAAAATCCTTAATTAGAGACACCTATCCATAAAGTGCATTGTCCTTAACTTCGATACATCGAGAATACCAATTTATCTTTCGCAAGGGACAGCTATCTTTAATTAAGGATCCTTATCTAGAGACAGTAAACCAACGAGAATAGCGGCTCTGAGCCGCTATTCTCGTTCCGTTTTTAAAAGATAAGGACAGTAGTAAGGACAGCTATCTCTAGTTAGGGATAATTGCTATTCTCGTTTCAAATTTTTGACATAAGGAATCCTTATCATAGAGATAATTGAGAACATTGTCTTTAAAATTATCCTTAAGTTAGCGCCGGCATTTAACCCCGCGCTATCTCGTAAGGATACCATCTGTCAGTGGGAAATAACCTAATTATTACTAATTTATTCACCATAGTAACTCAATGTTACTATGGTGAATGCGATGTTGCCTATGTCAAAATCCTTAATTAGAGACACCTATCCATAAAGTGCATTGTCCTTAACTTCGACACATCGAGAATACCAATTTATCTTTCGCAAGGGACAGCTATCTTTAATTAAGGATCCTTATCTAGAGACAGTAAACCAACGAGAATAGCGGCTCTGAACATGTGAACCGCACTTTGTCAATATGGTTCATAACGTCGTGTCTATGGTTCATTAGCAACGTTTTTGGGTTTTGTTTTTTTTTTAATATAATTAGGCAATCCACCCCTTGGAGTGATTTGTGCCATCCTGTTTCGTTGAAATTAAACCTATCTACAGAAGTGATAAGAATAGGTTAGTCCAATAAATCAGATATTAATGTCATTGTACTTAAGATACTTAGAGATTTGTCGAAAGTGTCGAGTCGAAAGTTTGGGTTTTGTTCGGGAACTCATTGAGATGGTAGGCCCCAATGTCAGATATCTGTCAAATATAGTTTTCTTTAGAGGAAAATTGTTGCTACAATAATAGTATTAGGATTTTTTGGCGAAATATTTTTTAATTTTTTTATTTGCAAAAATAAAATAAAACGGGAAAAAATAAAATCTAATTCAAATATAAACTTAAGGAAATTTGTATTCGAAGTAAATAGATTTTGTTACAAAGTAGATTTTAGGCAAAAATAAAATCTACCTCGAATATAAACTTTACGAATTAGATTTTATTTTTGCCGGCAAAAATAAAATAAAATAAAACCAGCAAATATAAAATCTAACTCGAATGTAAACTTTGCCGGTGTCGAAAAACTTGGTGCCCAAAAAAAATTAAATGTGGTGACCAAAAAATAATTCTACATTAATTTGGCAACAATTTCGTGAATATTACTTTTTCTATGAAATCTCAGTGGGGCAGGCGAGATTTTAAAATGTAAAAAAATGGATTGTACTCCAAGTTCAAAAATTGGACACTCGTAGCGTTAGTAGTCCGTTCCATTGTCGACAGCCAACCCACAAAACAATTTGAAGATAATAAAACAAATATTTTGCAACATAATACATTTTGTATATTTTAATATTTATTTTATACATCTTACATTACACATATTTAATAAGATACAATGTATTGAACTACAAAATGTACAAGAAATAGTTGTACAAAATGTACATGGTGCACCTTTCCACTATTAGTTATAACAAATATTCAAAATTTTCGTTACACCTATATTGAAAGAGATTCATCATATCAGCGGATACCGCAGAAGTCTGGGGACTTCTATTTAACCTTAGTAATAATTTTCTGTGTAGCGCCTAGCAAAGAATTGGTTTTCCTATCTTTTTCGTAAATTTTCCAGTGTTCTGTAAAAAGCAGGTATTTTACATCTGAAATTCTGAATGTCTTATACTTGTAATGGCACGGAGAGGACAATCTATATGTTTATTACATGCGGTTAGTCTGCTGGCTACCCCACTTGAAGAATACGACGTGTATGTGTAGTAGTACTAGTATACTTAATTATTATTTATTTAATTTTTCATTAATAAATGTCTTGTAAAAGGCGGATGTTCGAAAAAATAAAGACTTTTACATCTTTAATCCAGCGATGAGGTTTGCCACCTATTCTGAATGTCTTGTACTTTTATTGACACGGAGAGGACAATCTATATGTTGATTACATGCGGTATGTCTGCTGGCTTCCCCACTTGTGGTATACGACGTGAACATCATCATAAAAATAATCGAAGTTTTGTTGCATTCACCTGAACTAAAAAATCCCCATATAATAAACACGCAAGCTGTCCTCTTCGTATCAATATAAAAATCAAAACATTCAGGATGGGTGGCAAACCTTATCGTTGAATTTAAGAAATAAAATGTCTTTATTTTTTCGAACACCTTTACAGGACACTCGAAAACTTACGGAGAAGAGTGGGAGACGAATTCTTTACTGGGTGTTCCACGGGATGAAAATTAACTCAATTAACTAACCCTTTCTTTTTTTCCATATAAAATATTATAATACATAAAAATTTGATTTGATATTTACTTTCACATAGGTATCATATTAGTCTCCAAGCTTAAGGAGATTGTGGCGTATTTGATCATAGAAATGAGAGAACTACTAACGCTACGAGTGTCCAATTTTTGAACTTGGAGTACAATCCGTTTTTTTACATTTTAAAATCTCGCGTGGGGCAGTGGCAGTGTGACCAGATTTGGTAGTTTCCTATTTTTTGGTAGTTTTTGAGGCATTTGCAAATATGTTTAGTAGTTTTTATTTCTTTGGTAGTTTTTGGTAGTTTTTTGGTAGTTTTTGTATTAAGTCGGTAATTGGAAGATAAATTATCGGGTACTTGGGAAAAGTACCCGATACTTACTGATTCGAAAATAATTGTCGGGTCAAATACCGGGTACATTGAAGAAAACCGAGGAGTTTTTGAAATACTTCAAATTCCTGTATATATATATTTAGTTACAATCCATTGGATTGGTCTGCAACGAGTTTGGTTTTTCTTCTCCATTCCTCCCTATTCTCAGCCAGTCTTTTAAGCTCTACGTATGAGCCACAGTTCATGTCCCTCTTCAGTTGGTCCATATATGCGTCTCTTGGTCGGCCTCTGCCATTTGTTCCCTCGGTCTTACCCTCCGCGATGGCGATGAGTAGTCCTGGGTGCCTGATGTTGTGGCCAATCCAGTTAGCTCGTTGTTGGCTGATTCTCTTAAGGAGTTGCCTTTTTTCGCCTACCCTGGTTAAGACTTCTTCGTTTTCGACGTGCTCCGACCAATGGATCTTAAGTATGCGTCTGTAGCACCACATCTCAAAGGCCGCCAACCGTCCGCTTTCACTCTTGCTGATGGTCCATGTCTCACAACCATAAAGCAGAATGCTCCATACAAAGGCTTTAGTAAGGTTCTTCCTTACGCTTAAGTCGATATTTGGGGATTCCAATATCTTCGATTTTTTGTTGAAGGCAATCCTTGCCTGGTTTATTCTGCTTACAATTTCTGCTTTGGAGCGTCCATCCTGGTTTATTCTGCTGCCCAGGTACACGAATTCACTTACTTGTTTGATGCTCACTCCATTTAATGCAATGTTCGCAGTCGCTTCCTCTCTTCCAACGACCATACATTTTGTTTTTTCTTTATTTATTTTCATGTTGTACTTTGACAACAGTATACTTTCCAATTTTCCTAAAGCTTCGTTCAGCTCCATCTCGGAGTCTGCGAGCAGTGCTATGTCGTCAGCATATCTTATCATGTCGACCTTTTTCCCATTTATTTTTACTCCTGTCCAGTTCTTCATTTCTTCTCTCAGTTCATCAATGGCTCGCTGTATATAGCAGTTAAAGAGAGCTGGCGACATTGAGCATCCTTGTCTTACGCCTTGTTCGAACCTTGTTTACATTCTTACACGTCAAAGATACAGGAATCAAATTAAAGATTGCAGGAGCTTTGCAGGTCCGGACATTGATAGTGATCATAATATGGTTGTGGCGGAAACCATACTGAAATTCAAAAGGCTCGAGAAGAGAACCACAAAAAGATGGGACCTAAAACAGCTAAAAATAAAAGAAGTTAAAGAGAAATACGACGAAAAAACTAAGATATGCGATTTTGAGAGTAATGAAAGTATAGATAAAGTATGGGGTAAAATTAAAGAGAAAATAACCGCAGCGGCAGATGAGGTATTAGAGAAAAAAAAGCCGCAAGCTAGGAAAGAATGGATCACGGACGATATTTTAGAAATGATTGAAAAAAGAAGGAACTTAAAGAACTCTAAAACAGAAGAAGGGAAAAAGGAATATAAAGCCCTTAGAAATAAAATTAACAGAGAATCCAAGCTGAGAAAGGAATGTTATTTGCAAGAAAAATGCAAAAATATTAACAGGAATATAAAACAAAGGAAATTTGAAACCGCATACTCTGAAGTAAAGAATTTCTTCAATGACAAAACACAACCACGATGTGCTATACAAGATAAAAACGGCAAACTGCTGTTTGAGGATGAATTGATCGTAAAAAGATGGAAAGAATACCTAGAACAATTATACAAAGGAAAGAACATAGTCAAGGAAAGCAAAGCACTAGAAGCAGAATATGACATAGAAAATAATGGAGATGACATCTTAAGAAGTGAATTTGATATTGCATTAGCAAAGTTGAAAGACGGCAAAGCACCAGGTATTGACCTGATTCCATCAGAGCTGCTTAAATGCGCAGGAAAAGGCATGCTTGATACATTGTATAAGCTTGTCTGCAAAATATACAACACAGGAGAGATACCTGAGGACTTTGCCAAATGTCTGATACGAGCGCTTCCTAAGAAAGCAGGCACGACAAAGTGTGAACAACACAGAACCTTAAGCATGATATCACACGCTTCTAAGATACTCACCAACATTATAATGAAAAGGGCGGAAAATAAAATCAACGAAACACTTTCAGAAGATCAATTTGGATTCCGCAAAGAGACAGGCACAAGAGATGCAATCCTGAGTCTCAGACTTACTCTAGAAAAGAGAATAACAATTAATAAAAACACATATATAGCATTCATCGACCTTGAAAAAGCATTCGATAAAGTAGAATGGGAACAACTTTTTAACACCCTCAACCAGATAGGAATGAGTTATAAGGATAGAAGAGCAATCTGGAGCTTATACAAGAACGAAATGGCTGTGATTAAAAGCGGAGAGAGCTGTGCAGAAGCAAATTCCTGTACCATTTTGAAAATTCGGCGACGGGGGGGTAGAAATTTAATCGAGTAACAAAGTATCCGAAAAGTAACAATAGTCGGTACAAATACCCGGTAAAAAGGTACTGTGATAAAATATTGTTTAACAAAACCGAGGAGTTCTTGAAATACTTCAAATTCCTATACCATTTTAAGAACTTAGTAGTTTTTGGTAGTTTTTGATTTCCCCATTTAGTAGTTTTTGAAAATAAAATCTGGTCACACTGGGCACTGGGGCCTACCATCTCATATAGTGCCTTTGTTTGTCCATTCGTGCATTGTAGGCTTGTTCTTGCTCGGTCATTTTTGGGAGCGATCTGATCTAGTACAATTGTCCTACGGAACTAGTACGCTCTTCTAGTACTATTAGTACTATTAGTTCACTGAATATTTCCATGTCAAAATTATTCAGTCATGAATGTAGTACATGTACTAATAATAATACAGGATGCATATTATACTAATTAGTACATGTTCTAATAAGAATTTAGGATGCATACAGAGTACATACATAGGAAATGCACATTTATGTAATTTTGTGATTATGAAAATCAATACTTAGTAACTAACAAAGAGAAAATTCAAAGAATATTTTATTTTCCTTCATAATTTGCAGGCTTTGGATTTTCATTACAATAAATTTTAATAATTTTGCTATCGACAGTAGGTACCTACTACATTATTATTTTATATGTTTATGAGACGTTCATAAGGGATAATATTTTAACTATACTATACTATACTATACCATCACGGCATATCCCACAACTGGGGTAGCCAGCAGATCAGCTGCATGTAAGAAACATGCAAACTGTCCTCTTCGTGCCAATATAAAATCAAGACATTCAGGATGGGTGGCATACCTCATCACTTAATTTAAGATGAAAAATGTCTTAATTTTTTCGAACACCTGCCTTTTACAGGACACTCGAAAACTTACGCAGAAGAGTGGGAGACCAATTCTTTACCGGGTGCTCCACGGGACTGAGTAAGTCTACTAACTTACAACACCGTTATATAAGTTATATGTAATGATACTATTTCGTCCTTATTGGCGCCATTTTCAATGTTCATAGCAAAACAAAACACTAAAAAGGTCTAACACCAATCTATCTATCTACCACTCTGTATTAGAATACTACCTACTAGAATGTACTTGTACAGTACTTGGTGCTTCTTATTAGTTCTTTGACGTCACTGAACTAAAAGAACGAAAAGAACTAATAAGAAGCAAAAGAGAAGGCACTATATCCTTTATAGAATCATCACATCAACTATCTCACTCGCACTCGTTTAAAGTTCCGACATAAACCGAGTGGCGCCGAGCGGAGATGCCGAACGTCACTGGCATTACTTTAGTACTGTCCGATTGGGAATGAATGAACTAAAAGAACTAAGAGCGAATAAGATACGGAATAGTTCATTCTAGTACAGTACTGGGAATTAGTTCCTAATAGTACCTAGTACATGTACTACACAAGCCTAGTGCATTGTGTTCTTTGGATGGTCCTTGATCTTGATGTTTACCATTCATTTACCATAATAATCTTTCTAGTGCTCTAAGTACTGCATTTTTGTGGGTTTTCTTCTGCGATTTTGTCGTAATCCCTGATTTTCACCGAGTATCGCTATAAATTTTCGGTTCTATTAAGGTAAAGTGAAAGATATCCCTATTTCTGTACCTTTCGAAATATACTATTAATTGCGTTATCTCACATACAAATGTGCTTATTTATACCTTATCTATTTTCGTATACTATTATTGTCATATGTGTATTTTACGCCCACAATATTTGATTATATTTTATTTTCAAAGATCGTCCACTCGTATACGAATGAGAGGACTTTCTTCTGGGCTGAGTGGCCGTGGTCTTGATGGTAATTTATATCCCAACGTTTAATTTTAACTGCGGCGGGTAACTTCAATGGTGAGTTTGCTCCCTACAGTTGTGCGTGAAATGTTGGAGAACCGAAGAGAACTTTTGTGCTAGTGATGCTGGTCTCGTGAAAGCCGAAGATCATGCAATATTTGGTTGGATTATATAAATACACAATTAGTTGATGAATTGAGGCTTAGGATGCTAAGTGTGAGGGTCATCAAGTGAGTATGTGGAATTATTTTGGCAGTGAAATCGCAATTAATTGATTAGACCAGTGGTTCTCAAAGTTGACTGGGCTCCGACCCATCTAACAAAAATTTCCAATCTTGGGACCCACCTTTTAGCTATCATAGAGAAAAGAGGTCATAAATATTGGTAATACTCAGATTCTCTAGTAGCGAGTCATGAAACTACTTAATGCTCAGGGCCCTCTCAATATTCGCTCACAACCCACCGGTGGATCGCGACCCATAGTTTGGGAAATACTGGATTAGACAATGATTGGCCAATAATTTAATATGCTGAAGTTATTCAATTGTGTTTACTGTTTAGGGTCAGACCAGTTTAGTGAATTATTTCAATACAATTGCAATGAAATGGACCAGTGGCCTATAGTAAGGACTATTACATCATATAATTATTAAGAGTTCAAACCATGTCTTACTGTACACAAGGTCATAAGTGGCATGGTACCTCGCTGAAATCTTGTTGACGGGACTCAATAGCGACCACAACGCCCAGCTTCCACAGCTGTAAATAAACTCGTAAAACCCAACAGGGCAAATACTTTCAAATTTGTAGAGAGTAGCTTCAGTATCGCCACGGCAACTGCCTGGAACAGATTGCAAACTGAGGAGTCACAAATAGGAGGAGTCTTAAATAGTCACAAATCATAAACCAGCATCATATATAAATCATGCATAGTCCATCATCACATCTTCCACAAGCAGAGATAGTTAGTGTATGCAATGTACATTACTATATTGGACATACAGAATATATTCTCCGTGATGTAAAAATGAATTAGTAGTGCAGCTTTAAAAAATAATTGTAAGCAGTAAATATGCAAGGTTCAGAAATTGTAAGCAGTAAATATGCAAGGTTCAGAAATTGGTAATGTAGTTTGCTAATAAACATAATGCAGTAGAATATTACTCGGGATTCAAAATTGGAAAAAACGGATCACTCTAGTTCATACTGGAGGCTGTAATAAAAGACTACCAAGGAATCAGTTAAAATGGAATTGGACCTTATAAAAGAAGAAACACAGTCCGATGAGGACAGCAATGAAGATCTTGAAATAATGTCCCATTCAATATTCTTTACACCCATCTGTAATAAGCTATGGGAAGTCGTCTACTTAGGAAATCACAAAACGAATGGAAATATATCAAATGGAAGGAAGTACAGAATGGCTCATCTTTAAAAAGAGAAGGAATTAGAAAACATCAAAACCTACTACTTAAGTGCATACATCAATTAAAAAGGGTGACCAACCAATCGTAAGCTTGAAGACCAAACTAAAAACTGCACTCTTTAGGAGGACCCTTGAATTGAGCTGAAAACTGTTAAACAACTCCAAATGGAATCGTCTGGAACCATAAACATCATCATATAAAATATATACAACATCTACATACACCACTTTCTCACATATATGCACACATACATACACACACACTACTTCTGTTCCAGTTATGGATCATTTTAGCACGGAAGAAATCTCGCTCATTTATCTAGTAGAAATACTACTGAAATGAAGTTTAAAATATCAGTGGAAGAAACTAGGATTCCACACGGATTTCTTTCTGGTGACAGAAATCTAAGTCTTGTTATGTAAGGAGGTTTTTAAAAATTATTTTGGAGACTACATTCACCTTCCTTTACTGTTGAATACAAACCTAAATATGCCCTTCCGCTTAATACAAAGCAGAGTTAGTTAATAGTGAAATTCAAACGTGGATTCAACTGGTCCGAGACTTTACCGTTAAGATTACAACTACTTCATTACAAGACACATCTATACCATCTCTCTTGCCCTTTTCCTCATGTCTTGAGGACGGTGGAAATATACTCTCTGGGTAATATATCTCCATTTGTATCTGTCCTGAGCTAGATAAGAGAGAAGCTTGTTGTTACTAAAGGTAGCAATGCAAATTCATTTGTCCAGTTGAAGCGTCCAGGCTTGCAATCCTCAGGGTATTTTAATTGTGCATTTTTCTTTTACCAAAATTTTATGGCTAAAATGGATATAAATGGGGACACCATGTACATACAAAAGCAAGAATGTGTTGATATCACTTTTTCAATCTTCCACCTGATGAAAACTTCCTGAAACCTGGTCACATTTGGAGGAGGACTCACTCTCTATCATTACTTTGGAACATCTGTGGATGATGGTTTTTCACTACTCACAGGATTCAAAATCATTGATTTCGAATCAACCATTGGGATTATTTTCCAGATTGTCTATTATAACAAATTTATCATCAGCAGATTTTTTGTAAAGCAAGATTGAATATTTTCAGATAAAATTAAGTACATTTCTAAATACTTGTTCAGTAAGAAAAAAAAATATTCATAGTAAATAGAATATGAAATGTAAATGTAAATCATCAGCAAATAGTTCAGAACTAAGGACGTACAGCTTGGATTCTTATGTATACATATATGTATATTATTAATTCACATATAGATAGCAATGAAGTAATAAGCATTATTTTGTTAAATATTATTATTGCATATTTAAAATGGCGCATGTGCGAGTATTTTTATTTGGGCATGCTCATAAAGAAATGATCTTTAGGGCATTAAAATTGTTCTTTGAACTTTTCATTGCCGTGTGATTATTCTTAAAATATTAAATTTTAATATAAAGGATCACTTTAAAAAATTGTTTTAATTTCATAATAAGTTTATTCATGAAACGTCAAAACGGTTATTTATTGACGTACGTCATTTTAAATATGCAATGACGATATATAAACTTAATGTTTCCAAAGTAGACATTCAAAATATGACTTACTACTTATGCAATCCAAAAATTGCCCCTAACTAAATTTTTAAATTATTGTAATCCCAAACTATTCCACTTATTTAAGTTTTTGAACGATTGCACCCATCATCATAAAGTGAAGTATTAAAAACCAAACTCCTTCACTGTATAAATAGTATCAATGATATAAACTCATTGGATCAAAACTATAGTTGTGTATTGTTATGTTTACAAATATTTTTAATTAATTGTTCTTCTAATATGTAATTTGTTAGTCGACTGTAATTTTACTAACCCAACACAAGTTGTGTTATTTTCTTATACATACATACATACATACCATCACGCCGCTTCCCTCGCGGGGTAGGCAGAAAGGATCGAGCGCCACTTCCTTCTATCCTTGCATACATCTTTCGCTTCCGTCACTGTCATACAATTCCTCATGCATGCTCTCCTGTTCAACGTGCTCAACACGTGACCGTCCTGTAGGATTTGATTTAAATGATCTTGCCATTTAATCCTCGGACGTCCACGTCTCCGCGCACCATTCCTCTCAGCCAAATATATCTTCTTAGTCATTCTGTCCTCATTCATTCTTTCCACGTGCCCAAACCATCTTAACTTATTTACATTCATCCTTGTTATTACACCAACTTTCATTCCACATTCCTTTCGTATATCACCGTTACGCACACGATCTCTCAGACTTTTACCACACATCCTTCTCAACGATCTCATTTCCACTGCATTTATGCCACTTTCATCCTTCTTTAACCATGTCCACGTCTCACTTGCATATATAAGTGTTGGCACTAAGATAGCAGAGTGCACCAACCTTTTAGCTGTGGTGGATATGTTTCTATTTGCAATTATTGGTCGGATTGCACCATTTACCTTATTGCCAGCAACTTTTCTCCTTTCAATATCACTTTCACACTTCCCATCTCTCGTGAACAAACTACCTAAGTACACACATTCGTCAACTTGCTCTAACACTTCGTTGTCAATCATTATCTGGCATACTGTTCTCTCACTTCCTCTTTCAAACACCATGATTTTTGTCTTTTTTGCATTCATTCTCAATCCATTAATCGCACAATTTTCATACACACACGTCATCATTCGCTGTAGATCACTTTCACTTTCAGCCATCAATACCAAATCATCGGCAAACATTAACGCTCTTACATTCATCCCATTCATATCAACACCTACATTCATTTCTTTCAATGGACGAATACAATGATCAATGTATAGGTTAAAAAGCCATGGCGACATCACGCACCCTTGTTTTACTCCTTTTGTCAGTGTGAACCATTCCGACAGGTTATTGTTCACTCTAACACACGCGGAACTTCCTGTATATAGGGACGCAATGGCGCGAATTAGCCGACTACCCACCCCACACATTGATAGTACTTGCCACATTTTCTCACGATCTACTCTATCATAAGCCTTTTCTAGATCAACAAACGCGCAGAAAAGCTTCTGGTGTTTCTCCAGGAGCTTCTCTGTCACCATTCGCAGGGAGAAGATCTGGTCCACACACCCTCTACCACTCTGAAAGGCACCTTGCACATCCCATACATTCGTCTCAGTTACTTTTATTTTCTTTGATTTTAATAATCTCTTAGCATTTATAAGTTATTAATTGAAAAGTATCTATTTTGTATTTCATAATAAGATAAAGTTTTGGTTTAAGATTTTGGGAAAATGGGCTAGTGTGTCAAGATTTAGATGTCCAATTGAATGTTGAATGGTAGAATTACCTCCAAGGAAATATGGAATAGCAGTTCTACCTTCAACGCTTGTGTGATGATATTTTAGGGAATAAGCGTATCAAGATTACAATGAACAATGCAACGCTGGGAGAAAAGACTGCAGTCACATGCAGCCTTTGCGATGTTGTGATTGTTTGGAATGGAATTGGGAGCACCATCAAAAAACATGTGTCTGGGACAACACATTGTAAAAATTTAAGGAGGGAAAGCATTCACAACAAACGTGCAAGATCTCTTGCAGTCAAAGGTAAGTGGTTAAAACACAACATTTGTGATCATCTCTGATGGATACTCGTATATGGTGCTTATGATTCCACTCGGATCTATTAGTGATATATGTGTAGTAATACTAGGAGCAAATTACTGAAATCATCATAATATTGTATTTAACTCAGAATTCAAATCGGTGAAAAGGTTTTTTACTAGTTCAATCTTAAACAGATTGTCCATTGGAATGTGACATCATCTGACTATTTTTACTAGTTCAATCTTAAACAGATTGTCCATTGGAATGTGACATCATCTGACTATTTTTTTTTTGTCATTGCTCATATTTTTTGGATCTGTTGTTCTCTAGAAAGGTATAACTACCTTTTTACCCGCCTTATAATCACATTATTTTGCCTGGAACAATACTTAGGAAGGAGCAATGTGTATGAAGTTAAGAGCAAAAACAAACTGGAGGATGGGGTAATATGGATTGCTAGGAGAAAAATCGTAACTTAAGGTACATAATACTAATTGGACATACAAGAAGGGTGTATATAAAACAATTATCAATGGTTGAAGGTTTTTCAGTTTGAAGAGAGGATAAAACTGGAAGATACTGTTTTACAGAAACACTTCTTATCAATAATAAATAAAGTTTTTGGTCAACAGATTTTGATGGATGGCTTAAGATTAAACAGGAATACCCACAAATATTGACTTAAGCGTAAGGAAGAACCTTACTAAAGCCTTTGTATGGAGCATTCTGCTTTATGGTTGTGAGACATGGACCATCAGCAAGAGTGAAAGCGGACGGTTGGCGGCCTTTGAAATGTGGTGCTACAGACGCATGCTTAAGATCCATTGGTCGGAGCACGTCGAAAACGAAGAAGTATTAACCAGGGTAGGCGAAAAAATGCAACTCCTTAAGAGAATCAGCCAACAACGAGCTAACTGGATTGGCCACAACATCAGGCACCCAGGACTACTCATCGCCATCGCGGAGGGTCAGACCGAGGGAACAAATGGCAGAGGCCGACCAAGAGACGCATATATGGACCAACTGAAGAGGGATTTGAACTGTGGCTCATACGTAGAGCTGAAAAGACTGGCTGAGAATGGAGAAGAAAAACCAAACTCGTTGCAGACCAATCCAATGGATTGTAACTCATTATATATATATATGACTGTGTGATCAAATTTTCATTGGAAATGCATGTGCAACATGCATTCCATTAATGAAAGATCACTTGATTTTACGCAGGAGATAGTATGAGGTGAAGGTTTTACTCCATTTCACTGCGTACAGTCGGGCAGAGACTTGGCTCTTGCCTTTGCATATGGGACGAGGCACGGCCCGTCACCGGAATATGCAGATTGGATTTGCAGAATAGGTGTTGTGTTTCTGCATTGTGTATACATGTGCTTCTTCAGGACCATCTCGCAGAATGGCCGACACAACATTAAATCCAGTATGCGGGGAGTATCGCATATTATGAATGACTGTGTGATCAAATTTTCATCGGAAATGCATGTGCAACATGCATTCCATTAATGAAAGATCACTTGATTTTACGCAGGAGATAGTATGAGGTGAAGGTTTTACTCCATTTCACTGCGTACAGTCGGGCAGAGACTTGGCTCTTGCCTTTGCATATGGGACGAGGCACGGCCCGTCACCGGAATATGCAGATTGGATTTGCAGAATAGGTGTTGTGTTTCTGCATTGTGTATACATGTGCTTCTTCAGGACCATCTCGCAGAATGGCCGACACAACATTAAATCCAGTATGCGGGGAGTATCGCATATTATGAATGACTGTGTGATCAAATTTTCATCGGAAATGCATGTGCAACATGCATTCCATTAATGAAAGATCACTTGATTTTACGCAGGAGATAGTATGAGGTGAAGGTTTTACTCCATTTCACTGCGTATATATATATATATATATATATATATATATACCCACAAATGTTGCAATTCATGTTTCAGGAAGTAAGTATGAAAAGCAAAAATACTGATCTGACCGTAAACTACAATAACAAATAAAAATACTGATCTGACCGTAAACTGCAGTAACAAATCGTAAAAGAAAACATTTGAAGAGATTTGGATAATATGTGGTACAAATAATCCTGGTCAGCAAGCAAATGAAAAGAGGATGAAATAAAATGAATCACTGAGATGTGTGATTATCTCACAGACAATTTCTCTGAAATCTGTTAATTCTTTTTTCTATGAAGAAGAAAAATTTTCATGTGAAGTTGATGTCAATAGGAGTTGATGCAAATATTGTTACCTGGGAGCAGTTAGAATGTGCATGGTATAATACCACCCTTTTGGGAATGGAATATTGCATTCATCCCACCATGTGCATCTACGGAATATATTGGCGAATTTCACCAATATTCACTGATGAAGAGCAACCAGTATACTATCCTGAAGGAATGAAATTTTTCCCAAATTCATCACCAGTACCCAAACAAAAATCTAACGCAGGATGTGTCTCACAAATTAAAAACCTATTGACGAAACATACAACTTCTTTCTATACCATCACGGTATATCCCGCAAGTGGAGTAGCCAGTAATCCAACCAAATATAATAAACATGCAGGCTTTCTTTTCTGTACCAACAAAAATTAAGACATTCAGGATGGGTGGCATATCTCATTGCCGAATTTAAGATGTAAAATATCTTTTTCAAATACCTGTCTTTTACAAAACACTCTAAAACTTACGGAAAAGAGTGGGGACCTACTCTTTGTCGTTTGTTCCACGGTACCAAACATACAATGTTACAGAAAACTGGACATTAAAATTTAAAACTCTGAAGATGTGGAAGAAAGGGACAAACACCTGTAATAGAACGGATGGGGGCTCTGTGTTGAGACAAACAAAAAGTGGAAATGTAATAAAGGGTATGACAGAGCAGACCATAAGATGTGGCCCAGAGTTCAAAAGAAAACTATAAGAAGATAGTGTTCCAATAATATTGGAAAGATGACGGGACCACTGACTGAGATTAACAAAGGATACTGGAAAGGGACTGGAGGAGGACTGTGATACTAAAAACTAACAATGAAAAATTGACTACTAAAGCTTGTTAAGCTGAGTGTAATCGCAGCGAAGAGTATGAATAAAGAAGCATTTCAACTGGCAGAGAACATGCCTTATACATAGGATCGTCTCTCAACTACATCATAGTGGTTATGATTCTCAACAATTAGCAGCAGAATTTGAATTGAAAGTTGTTCTTTGAAAAAAGTCATATGATCTGTAGTAAATTGCAAATGAAAATAACATAGTGCTACCAGGTTTTGAGTGTGAAGTGAAAATAACCAATATTTTTACTCCAAACTGCGTACCACAAATATCTGAATATGCTGTCTATGTACACCATCATGACTTCTCCTACAATTGGTATGTTAAGAATACAGTGTATAAATTCTGTAAAAAGAGCGTTCACTGAGGTACATCTTTGCATTTATTTCATTAGTGGACTGTCAAGACTATCCTCGAGGAGACATTTTGTTGTTGGAACAAAACACGTTCTTATCATTCTTCAACAGCTGAATTAGTTAATAAATAACTAAACATTTGTTAGTATAATTAATGATTTTCGGATTTATTTTGTGGTGTTTGTTTGCATAATACACAAATATTTCCCATTTGATTATTCTGTCTGTAATTTTCCATCAAATTTTTAGGTGTGAAATTTGAGAACCAATACTACAAGCCTATTACAAAATTCTTTGGCAAGTACACAGCTGTTGAAAGTACCTTCAGAATATTCCTCAATAAAGACAGGAGTGTAATTATTGTGCGATTCTTTTCTCCGCAAGATGCCCAGTCATTTTTAAATCTTAACTCCTCTTGGATCATTGATGGACAGTGTGCAGAACTTGTACCTGACATTTACTCTGGCTCTACTGGTAATATTTGTTTGCTTCTAACATACATACCAAATATAATACAGCATTATCATGATTGTACTAACCCAATTTTAAATTTGCATCATGTTTATCTTATATCAAATCCTATTTAATGTAAATAATGTTTCATTGTTTATTTTTTGCAGATTTACAAAATGAGTCTTTTCCACATCCTCAGCACCGAGAAAGAGATTTCCATGCAAGAAGTGGTGTGGAAGAATCATATCACCCTCCACCACCCACCATAGGCGAAGAGGAGTGGGCTGATTCAGATAAATACAAAATACATAGTGACAACTCTTATATTCAGGATCCACAGAACCAGTTTAGGCAGATGCAGAATGAAAACGAGCTCCTCACCTGGAGTGACTACACCAGACAACAACAATCTTCTAACTTAAGCAACAACCAAAGAGATTTATACCCGAGAGAACAACAAGGATCTAGAAATCATGATAGTTATAGAAATGAACCAAATACTTCTTACAATTATATCGGTTCTCATACACAAAACTATTCAGCAACTGATTCTAAAACTCCATTTGTTAATGAGTACAGAAGTGTTTCTTTGGTTGACAGAAGTGAATCTTCAGTATACAATTCACATGACAATGTTAACAATCATTCAGGGAGAAGTGACAGAAGACAACAAGCTGCGCCCACTTATGCAAACATTGGCAATAGCATGGAGTTGCGTGATGAAGGTTACAAAAGGACAGAACATAATAGTAGACACGGTGATCACAACCCTCAATCCAAAACAGGAATGGGTGATGGGTATTCAGAGAGATCTAGGAGAGCCAGAAATAGAGAAAACAATGGAACTGTCCAGCACGGTGGCAGAAGAAATGACCATTCCAGGAGTCCTGTACGACATACTGCTGGGAAGCATAGTAGATCCACTGAAAAAATCAATCCTCCCAATGTCAGTTCAAAGGGTAAAAAGAAAATTGTGCCCCAAGTGAGAGGGTCTCTGCTGAAAGGATCTTTCAGTAAACAATTATTTGAGCTTTTAAGAGGTGTCAACACTAACGTATGTCAACCAACTAGAGTGAGAGACGTTTGCAACGATATCAGTCAAACTTTGAATAGTGAATTTAAAGGTATAAATGATGAAAGGATAGCAGTCTTTGGTGTCATGATATAAATATATGTGCCAATTTGCTTATTATAATATGTGTGTATATATGTCTGTTGCAGGTACAGTGGTAAAACCCTTTGGTTGCATGAATCTGGGTGTTGGTATAAAAGGCGATTCTTTAGAAGTTTGCATATATTTGCCAGATGATGTAAAATCACAATTGTTGCAGAAAAAATCACTGTGTGTGAAATATCTTGAGGTTATTTGTGATATTTTGAAAAAAAAATCACCGCTATTCAAATATGCTGTATTATCTGATGACAAATCTACTGTGAACTTCCTTCATACACCTTCTAACTATGAAGTTAAAGCCAGTATTCTGAGAGATGCCATGGTGCTGAACGATAAGTTGTTTGAAATTTACATACTTTCAGATAAGAGACTTGTGTCTTTGTTTGTATTCCTGATTTTCTGGGCTCGTTCACATGCCATATTAGAAGAGTATGTTTTTGAAGAGCACGAGTTGATTCTCCTGATAATATTTTATCTGCAGCGTCTCACTAAACCTATTCTTCCTCCCGCACATATGTTACAGGTTGATGATGGTGGTAGGAACATAGACAACAAATGCTTATCATATTGGCACACAACCTTTGTGGTCAATTCCAAAACCTTTCCAAAAAATGAAAATTCTTCTGACCTATTAACCCTCATAGAAGGGTTCTTTTTATTCTATGCTGATTTCACATTTAAAAATATTGTGATATCACCATTTAGTGGACTCACTATCCCGTTGCAAATATTTCACAAAATTGCTGATCTACCAAAGGAATTCAAAAGATATGTGTATTTAGTGAACAACAAGTATGTATATCCCCTGCATACTGACTCTCCCATTTGTATTCAAGATCCAATTAAACTGAACCGTAATGCAACTGTTACCATCACCAATAACAAATTGAATATGTTCCGTGAAAAATGTTTGTCAGCTTCTGGCTTGATGTACAAGTTTCAAACGAAGCAAACGGAAGTGGGGTTGGTGTCTGCTTTATTAAATTTAAGTGAAAACACTGTAGACTATGTCCACAAGCTTACTTCTCAAATATTCACAAGATATGCGGGACAGTTACATGATTCTGATACTCAGTTAGTTTCCAAAAGGCTGATGAATTTACTAGACCATGTCCTAACAAATATTTTAAAAGTTAAATTCACTTCTGAAAAGGAGGCTCACTACTCTAAGAGGAATAATTTAATGGAAACTGGTACTGTTTATTCCTGCTCTCTATATTACAATTTGTGGTCATCTAGAGATGTTTATAAGAATAAAATCCCAGACAATACTTTAACCTTAGAATGGGAAGCTGCTTTGTCTAAAAAAATATTGGAATGTGTTTACAATGGCCTGTCTTGCAATTCTCCTATGTTTGATTTTGTCATTAAGGCTATTGTCAAGAGAATTGAAAGAGTCATACAAATAGAAATTATATTTAATAATGTGGAAGATGATTACATTACTGGTCTCACTAATTTCATAGCTCCCATTATTGAACATGAATTGAAAAGAGTTAGTGTTGTCTAGGTACTTGTGTGTTTAACAAGGGTCACAACTTTGTCACAAGTTTATTGTCAGTCATAAATAAATAATTATACAGATTGAATGAATTTTGTTTTATGTGGGATTATTTTTGATTCCGAGAGGTTCTGCATTTGAAGAGGTGGTCAAATGTGACCAAAATTAGGGCTACTTAGTGTATGGTTGATTCTTTTTTAAATTTTAGGATGTAAGGGTAGTAATTGCACAAGGCTATTAGTTTTTGTGTAGCATTTAGTCTCAAAAATCATAGTTTGTATGTTTTTACAAAATATATGTGATGTGTACAAACTTTTGTTTTATTTATAGTCCTACGAATTGATGACAATAAGCTTAGCTGGATTCTTTCATAATGCACAATAGTGTAAACCTGAGAAAGGTATTAAGACTCTTGCATAGGAGTATTCTGAAGAACTAAAGATAATCATATTTTTAAGATTGTGAGGGGCATGGATCAGTTTTCATTTGCGATAGGATCGCCTATTTTTTTTAAGATGGATAGATTAAGGGACAGGAGAATACTTGCTGACCTCACTATGCTTTACAAAATTGTCAACAGTAAAATGGATTTACGCTACGAACCCTGGTCTGCTTAATGTCAGAATTTTTTGCAGGAAATAATATCAGCCAAAACAATCCTGTCTGTAGACTATAACGTTTTGTGCACGCATCACATGGAAGGAGTGGATGTCTTTGGTGACTCACTAATGGGGTTCACGAAATGTGTTGCTGCTGACTTGAATGTTCTTGGTGGTTAAGTTTATAGGTTTAATTAATTAAAATTATATTTCGTCATTTAAATGCTTTACAATGAAAAAATGAGGACAGTTTTCATGTTTCTTACATGCAGCTGATCTGCTGGCTACCCCACTTGTGGGATGTGCCGTGATGGTATAATAATAATAATAAATACTTTATCTTTTTATAATTTATTGTTTGCGGTAATGTGTTTCTGGTTTACTAGACTTGCATTAGACGGGCTGTTAGTTTATTTTTTACCTTTATATTTACTTTTTTTTTTTTTTTTTGCATAATTTTGTTTCAACGTGGATGCTATAGACACGCTCGCACGCACGGGGGATTGGCCTGACCATAATGAGTCTTTTTGTTCTCTTCTTTTTATGAATATTTTATCAACTCTGTGTGACAAATAAAGATCGAAAAATATTGAAGTAGACCTGTACTCTGGAGTTTATATTTTTTTTTTGTTTAATGAAAGGAAAAAAATGAATTTACAATTATCGGGAATTAAAAATTGCTTCTAAAAGAATGAATGTGTTAAGGACCGCACATAAAAGCTCGGCGGGCCGCAAGCAAAGCTGCTCTGAATGATCATCCAAAGTGAAACGGTATGAATGCTACTTTAGAATAAGTATTGATTTTGGTTCTTGCCAGTATACTGACCTAAATTGTCTATGGAAACGGAAACTACATTATTTTATCTTTGGAATTTGAAAATGACATTTTGTTGTTGCGTCGGTTGCATACATGGACCTAAATAGAGTAATGGACAGACACTTTGGTAAACATTTTGTAGCTGCGCGGGGAGGGGAATGACGACCATTTTGTAAGAAATAAATTTTGTTCGGTGCGTCGCATTTGGGCTGCGTTCAGACAGTCACCGAGTGATCAGTCGACGACGCATATTTTGAAAGTACCTATACAATGCCAGTACGCATTCATAGTGTTCATGTACTGTATGTTACTATGTTTTCAAAATGTGTAACAAAATAAGAATTATAGTCTCAGAAAATATACTCGATTTCTGCGTAATTGTCATTTATAATTTCTGAATTCGATTCTGATTCAGTGAATTCGTTTGGATAAATTTAGGATATAAACTTGTAACAAGTATTTGGGAAGTATACAAGCTCAGTAAGTTAGATAATGGAATAATTAAAAAAAAAAGTATAAAGCAATTAGTTATAAACTAATCAAGTAGTTATTACTTTAACTGTTAATTTTAAAGATACCTATTAAAATAATTTATTCCTTCGTTAGAGACAAAAATATTTTTATCATTTAAAAGAAACACAAAAGTACTTGAATGCTACTATAAAAAGGCGCCAGTCAAATAATAATAAAAATATTAATTATTTAAATATATTCATAATTTACGTCTTTTACACGTCGGCGAATTTAAGAAATTATAACAAAAAGTAAATCCAAAAAAAAAATTTTTTTAAAAGTTATAAAAGCAATAAAAAATAATAATAAAAAGACGTAAAAAATAATGGCGCCATTACGATAACATTGGGTCATAAAACGCTCCAAGTTATTCACGATTATCCGGATTACATTCAACACTCACTGCAACTTCATGGTCGTTCAGGTCAAACGACGCCGAGTGACATTTATGCTCCCATGAACCAACCCTTGTATTTGTATGTTTAGTTGTTTGTTGTTTTAAAAATGTTTCAAGTTTTTGCACATCAGTTGAATTTTTCATATCGGTTTTTGTTTTTATATCTAGAAGAATAGGAATCATCTTATGATTAACATGGTGATGTGCGCTATAAATGGTTGTGGTTATAAATCCAATCCAACTTTCGCAGGAAACAGGATTGTCATATTTTCGGTAAGTTGTTTTGTAGTTTTTATCTTCATATATTGCGATTTTAAAGTCGTTTATATTATAATTCGTATACTTATAAATGATCATAATAATGTTATAAACGTTCTATATAATTATCTGTCCTTATTCTCCTATATCTACACATGTAACTTGTTTTCCATTCTGTCATCTGACAATACAAAGAACCTACAATCTGATGTTTGGTTTGTTTACCCGTTAGAATGAAATGTTTCATGCATACAAATCTGATCAGGTTAATGATATTATCGCATGTTTATAAACAAAATCATTTTTTGTAGTTTTCCAAAGGATCCAGAAAGGAGAAACTGGACATTATCCAATATTTGACACCAAGTAAACGTAGTGTTTTGTGTTCAAAAACATCTCGTTTTTCTGCGAGGTTGGAGAAAAACGTCATTCTTACGAAATATCCTGAGTTTCCCGCTCATTTGCAAGTTCGTGTGTTTTATATTATTCATTTAGATATATCCTTCAATTGTCATTCATTCTCTCCATATTGTGTGTATATGAAAACAAAGTTTAAAAATAAATAATGATTTTGAAATGAAATACTCAATTTTATTTACTCACCTATTCCCTATTTCATCAAGTATATGAAAACATTAAGTTATGTGGCATTGTAATTATTTTAAGAAGTAAATATAATGTTTTCTGATACTGTGAATAATTTCCATACATTGCAAATGTATGGAAATTTATTTAACAAATGTTAAATAAAGTATTTCCTACAAAATGGCCACCGTCGATTTCCCTTCCTCACTTTTTGGCTTCGCTGTCATTCATACAAATTACTATAAACGTTCCATCCCCTACCTACATACATCCATGGTTGCATAGAGTATAATAATAGTATATTAAAAGTCGGTTGCCTGCGTGAATTTTTTCTGGGAAAAGATTTTTAAAATTAATTAAATACTCAATGTTTTGATATTACTTCGCTTCAACTGGATTTCTAACTTGCTGACTTGGAAGTATTCTAAAAAGGTTGATTCGGATCAGTCTTGTTCAATAATTATTACTTTGTTGATGTGTAATGTCACGACCTGTGAGTGTATTAATTTAAATTTTATGTTAGGTTTTAATAATAATATATTGTAAAAAAATATTATTCCAGTCTTTTTACCCGAATGTTTAATTACAGTAGAATAAAATGTGGATTTTTTTCATACCATATGAATGTAAGCAATTTATTAAGTTTAGGTTAACGCATTAAAAATTCAATTATTTTTATGTAGATACGTAGTATTTAATCTGGAGAATAACAGTCCGGTGTAATATTGTGGTTTTATTAAGCACAGAATTAATTATTTGCATTTTTCATACGCGTTTGACATGTCCAGTAATTAAACATTTACATTGACTGATTTGTAGGTTAGGTTGGTTAGGTAGTCTGGTGTTATTTATGCAAAACCACATTTACTGACAATCATTTCATTATAATATAATTTTTTTTAAGTTCACCTCTCCTTCATATTTACCCTGAGGTATTTAGAGAGTATTCTGATGATAGTCTTGGATTTTCAATTAAAAAACTTAGTTAAATTCCTCCTTCTGCTGATCTACTCCACATTCAAAATGCAAGCATGTTGCTTACTTTCAGGGTGTTTGGGGGATGTAATTGTCACTAATATACTTTTAGCAATAAATTTAGGGGAGGATCTTGTCGGGGGAAGTCCTGAACCCTCCCTTTGATTTTTTCTTTTTTGGTTCGTTGATTCTGGATGATATAAGAGCTCAGCTCTTAAAATATCCAGGGGAAAGGGGTGGGAAACCCTTAAAGACTTAAATGTAATAAAAAAATACTGTTCAAATTTTCACAATATATTTTAAAATTCTAATGTTTTCACCCATATTGCCCACTTTTGGATATTTTCAATTCCTTTTGTTAAATGTAGTATTTTTGGATTTACAGGAAGATATTAAATTAAGCAAAACACTTGCATACCTTCTAAGACATGGTGCAACACAAGAGGGACTGAATATTAGGTATTTATTTTACTAATTACAATATTTACTGTGCTCCCTATATTTTATTGTGAGATACTATACCATAACAATGTGTCCAAAGTGGAGTAGGCAGAGAGAATGAAACGCCATACAGATCTAGTCCAGTCAACAGAGGATGATTTGCGGGAAGTTTTTCAGTCACAGGCCTGGGTTGACGCACAGGCCGTACTCGCAACATAGTGTATTTAGTTTTCTCTCCATCAAATTCTGTCTCTAATACAACTTCCTGTAACACAATTACAATGAAATTAATAATGAACAACTTGAATTAGGTACTGTACTATACTATACATTCACCTCGTATCCCATGTGGGGTACGCAGAGCGAACGGAACGCTATATAGATCTATCCTTAAATTGTTTACCTTAAAATGTTTTCTATTTACAGCCGGTTTCACAAAAATAAAGTCTCTTAAAGATAAAATCTGAGACGTCAAAATTATATTAGTTACTATGGTAACTAGAATTTTTTTCTGCAAAAATTTAAATAGACTTTCTTTTTCATGAAACCGGCCAATAGTGCTGCAATAAGTTAACTGATAACAATTAACTGTATTAAATTTTAGTTTGGATGGATACATAAATGTTAATGACATCTTAGCTCATAAGAGGGTGTCTGGTAAATACAACATCAGTGACATACAAAGAGTTGTGGAGACAAACGATAAGCAAAGATTTAAAATAATTGAACAGAATGGAAAGTATTTTATAAAGGCAAATCAAGGACATTCTTTGAAGCAAGTTAGTTCAGAGAGTTTACTTGCTATTTATAAGGTATTCAATTATTTTATTCCTCAGTAAAATATCAATCATAAAGAAACATATTGTTGAGAAATATATTTATATTAACAAAACATTGTGCCATTTTATTATTAGGTATTGTGTGTCTATTTTCTTTTTGATACAAAGGGCACAAAACAGACAATAAATACAAATGTATGTGCATATAAAAATGTGACACTTCAGAGGTGGGCTATCATCCAACAATATGTAACAAAATGAGTGAGCCTAAACGTGCACATTTTTCATTAATATTAATACAGATTTTCTTTAGAAATGCTATAAAATATCAAAGTCTAGCATCAAGTATGAAATATCAAAACTTTAGAAGAGATATTTGTAAAATTATAAATTTTCCATTTGCTATGGTTTTCTTATTTTTTTTTATAAAATAATCATAATATGGCCACTTATATAGCGCCGTACTGTGATAATATCACTTCAAGGGCGCTTTACATTATTAAGGATCAACATCCACAATCATTTTAAAATAACACAATATCAATTAAAAAATTTCGTCAGAAGGATAAAAATAAAATAATTTCATTTTGTTCAGCAGACATTCAGTCTTTGTCCAAAAATTTGAAGTAATATAGTGTGTCATGTGTAACACCTTGTGAACAAAATATGTCTTCAGGCCTCTCCTGAAACCATCGCAGTCAGCGACCTGCCTGAGACCTAGAGGCAAACTATTCCAGAGCTTAGAACCAGCATAATGAAGGACACAGTCCCCATAAACTGTTCTGTGTGAGCTCAATGTTATTGACAGTTCATGGCTAGCACTCTGTGCTGATCTTTAAGCATGATGTCCAGCCCCCAGGTCCCTGAAGCAGCACATCTCCTTAATATAATCTGGTGCCATATCATTCACAGCCCTCTATATGAGAGTGCATACTTTGTACTGTATTATTTTTATGTATATCTTAATTTGGACTAATTTCATTACACCATTACTGTCTCCTGTATGCTATTGGATTCAAACGATAAAACTCCTTTTTGTAAATATATCAAAATTTTACTATCATTTAGAAGAATGAAAATGACTTGAATCAAGCTTTAATTTTAGAAAGTTTGCAGTTAACAAAGTAATAGTAATAATTTATTCATTCAATATTAATATATACTTTCATAAGAATAATAATAAAGCAAAACCTTATTGTATAACTTTAATTACATTGTAATGTATTATTTCTATCATACTGATAGTTGTGTTGTTCTTTTTTTGTGTTTTTTTGATTTTTTATTATGATTGTTGTGTCTTAATATTCTATACTTGTGTATACATCATATGAACTATGTATGTAAATATATAACATGTAAAAGGCTAGCGCCGTGAATTGTTAATAAATAAAATAAATAGTCATGTCTTTGCGACAAACTCACCCTCTGTATTGGTTGTATTTAATTTGAACATTTCTCTATTGAATTGTATTTATTGTGATCAATGTACAATAAAGAATGATAAATATATTTAGGTATCACGATTTTGTATCCTAAGACTTGTAGAGATTTTTGAGTGCTGCCTCCCTATGCAAGAGATATGCCACGCTAGCCATTTGACTATGTTGTATCAGGTACTTTGAGGGTGTTTACTTACACACTCGACCACAAACCACCATCTCCTGTCACCAACCAGATATATCCCACAATTTCATATAGTCATAATAGCGCATAAAAACCTGCTCAATGTGCACATCAAGTTTCAGAAAAATGTATAATACCATCTCTGTTACATTCTTATTTAGGCATCAGAAGCACCAACAGCCATACACGGAACCTATCTAAAGAACTGGGCATCTATAAAGAAGAACGGTTTAAGCCGCATGTCAAGGAATCACATTCATCTGGCAAGTGGCTTACCCGAGAATCAATCTGTTGTAAGTGGTTTGAGACGTGATTGTGAGGTGTACATTCATATTGACATAGAGAAAGCTCTGCAGGAAGGAATACCATTTTACAAATCAGACAACGGTGTTATACTCACTCCTGGTAACCATAGAGTGTCATAGAAGCTAAGACAGGTATGTTCTTGTTATTAAGATAATGAAATAAAGCGATCCGATATTCAAATATGAATCTACCTGCTTAATGAAAAGAAATATATAACATTATAAGAATATGTTTTGTAATTAATTTGTTACATATATTCTAGGTATCAGTTTATTAGAACTTTAAGAAGATAAACAAAACAAAATGTCAAATCTAAGCAATATAATACATATTAATCCAACGACAAGTATAGTTAAAAGTGAAGTTAATCCACCAGCTATAAAAAATAAAAAAACATCATTTTGTAAAATATGTCGCATTTCTGTAAGCAAGAGGAGAATTGGTCGTCACAATTCATCAGCAGATCATGTTGCAAAACTCAATCTTTTGTGTGAAAAGTCATCTGTTGTGGATGTCAAAGGTATAAATATACATTATCTTATAAATAGTCAATGTTCAATACATTAATTATCTTGTTTAGTTTCTGTTCATAATATATCATAATTTATTTATAAGCATAAAAACTCTTTTAAATGGAGTAATTTTTTTGGTAATAATAATATCATCCATCTTGTAGAATAGAATAGTTTGTCAGTAGCCTGGAGGTAGAGTCTCGGCCTTGTGAACATGGGGTCCGTGGTTCGATACCAGGTGCCGGCAAACTCCCCTTTCACGACACAAGCTTTTAGTAGCTTACTGTGAAAGGTGTATAAGGTTGTATTTGGGTTTATAACAAAAACCCAGATATATCTTTTTTTTTTAAAAAAAAAAAAAAAAAGAAACAGTAGTTTATTTGAAGGTAACTACTTGTTTTACATAAATTTACAATAGTCACTAAGGGCCGATCTTATAAACATCCGTTAGTTACATAACCGACGAAATATACCGAAAAAAGAAAAAATTGGTAACTTTTGCGTCTTATAAACGTCCGTTAGCCATATTTCGGTAAAAATCTGTAGGTTAGTATACCGACTGTTTTGGGAACGGTTTTGACACTTAAACCGTCGGTTTATAAGTCAATTTTTTTTGTTCGCTAAAGAAAAGGTTATTTCTCTTAAAATATACAGTGTATTTGTGATGCCTCATAAGAAATATTGTTCTTGAATTTAAACAAAAAAATATATTTTCAAATGTGATTACGCAATGCTGCGAGGTTAAACTTCAATAATGCGTGTGTATTTGACCATTGCTATGCATAGAAAAACAATAAATCATAGCAATACCTTTTATAAGACACCCATCGGTTTGTTTGGCTTACAAACTGCCATCCGTCAGCAACTTACCAAAATGCTAACGGATATTTGTTAAAATGTATATAAGATTGGCCCTAAGTCAGAATGTCTATGTGAAATGGCAATGATTAGTCATTAATAATTAATGCAATAAGCTAATCACAAGTTCACAACTTTTTATCAATGTTATTTTTTTATTTATGTTTTAGGAATGGGCAACCATGTGACACATGATGAATGTCACAAGTTTTTATCATCTTTTGGTACTATTGAAAAGATTGTTTTGAAGATACCTAATAGTCCCAATGTTGTGAGAGTCACCTTTCTAAGACAACAAGATGCTGATTCACTGAGAAACATCAAGAATCCAATATTTTATAAAGGAAATCAATTAGTGGTGTGCGGAGCTATAGACAAACATAAATGTATGTTATTAATATTATTAATCATCGATACAGGCAATGATTCTCTTGATTTTCACATACTAAATAATTCCTTTACATATCATAGAATATAAAGTGAACAAAATTTCAAATGACCATGTAATTATGGGCATTTTGAAACTCTCATTAAATTGTTGTCGACACTAGTAATTTTGTGCAAGTAAATATCAATTGAGGTACGTAACTTTATGGAGTTTAACAAAACAATTATTGTATGGCCTTACAATGTCCTCTTACCATACGGATTTTTTCACTTCTTCATTTACGGTCCATGAAGCTAGGCCAACTATTAACTAACTAACTAGAACCAACTCCCCTTGGAAATTTGCACATTTTTGTAATTTTTTTGACTGCAGAAATAAAAATTGCGACATTAAAGGTTTTTAATTACTCAAGATAAATTGAAAAAAAACACAGTATTTAGTTATCTTCCAAGTGACTTTATTAACTTTGTTTACTAGTGACTCCATCATCAGGTGATTAGATACAGAGACAAGCAATATTTATAAAATTTGAACAAAAGACCATTGTTCAAATTTTATAAAATTTGAACAAAAGACCATTGTTCAAATTTTATAAATAGGTACTGCTTATCTGGAGTCGAAAATCTCTTGAGAGAATAAAAAATATCAAAAATCGTATGACTGATCACACTGATTTGTTTCCACCAAGGCAGTCTGTAATCAATATACACACCAAGACCCCCCTTAACTATCTGTTTCTGTCAAAAATAATAACACTATTATTATTGAAATTTAAAATTAATGAATATTGATATTAATAGTGCTACAAGTTTGATGTATTCCATAAATTATATTTTTATATTTGTAGCAAATTTACAGAAGGTTGATCCGACACCTGCCAAAATTGAAAATGAAAAAACTCCTAAAAAGGTAAAAATCAAAAATAGATTTGTGGAAATGTCTGTACCGGATGCCATTTCATTAAATTTAAGAGGAAACTTCAGTGAGCAGATGAAGACTCTTATGTTTTGTATCAGATTAAGTGTCTCTGATATTGAGAAGATGAAACGCTTGTGTCTGGATCTAGAAAAATCTTTTAATCAAACATTTCCAGGTGAATAGTCTCCAATTGTTTTTTTAATTACTATATGTTACATTGGAAATATCTCTTATCTATATTATCATTGTATCTATTGATTACACAGAAATTCCTCTATATTATGTTACGGGAATTCTATATGTTAGAAATTCAGTATGGGTAGCTGGCTCCTTGATAACTCAAGATGTTTTGTATCTTATGGTGTTAAAGTTAATGAATACTCACCCCGTACGTACGAGATGCACATGTTTTTGGACATTATCAATCCTATTGTCCTAACAAAAGGAAAGGTTTCTCTCTCGAGAATAAATCGAATAGTAGAAGAAAACATTTGTTTTTTAATTTCGTTATGGAATTCTACTATTCTACCTAAACATCAACACAGTGAACACGTGTTATGTATCTTAAAAGTATGTTTGAACATATTATTATCATGTTGAATGTTGTTTGTTATTTTTAGGTTGCAAAATAATGCCATTCGGATCCATTGTCAATGGTTTAGGATTTGTTGGTAGTGACATTGACTGCTTCTGTGATATCAACGATCCAATCCAAAGTGTTGATATTGATAGGAAGAATGAACTCACTATTTTTAGAAAAGCAAAAAAAGTAGTATACAGTAAACCATTCAAATTTAAAAATATTGTGTCAATTCCCAATGCTAGAGTTCCAATTATTAAGTTGACACACATCCAAACTAATGTCAATGTGGATATCAGTTTCAAGAGTCAAATGGGAGTAGCCAACAGTGATCTGGTGAGGCACCTCTTAAACTCCGATGAGAGATTATTATCGCTCACTGTTTTCATCAAGTATTGGGCTAAAAGTTTATGTTTCATTGGACAGAATAGATTCACCAGCTACGGTGTAGCATTGCTGGTCATATTCTTCTTGCAGAGACTAAACAAACCCATCTTGCCTCCCATCTCTTATCTTCAGCAGAATAGACGCTACGATCATTACATAGGTTTTTGGAACATCGGGTTTTCTAAACAAAATATGCCTGCTAATCAAAACACTAAAAGTGTATTATCTTTGATTGAAGGATTTTTTGATTTCTACACAAATTTTGTGTTTGAAAATATTGTAATATGTCCATATAGTGGTCTGGCTATTCCATTTAACAAATTTACAGAACTCGACTTGCCCACTGAATATAATTATTTTGTAACCCATGTATCAAAAGGTGTCGTTAAGAATTTAACTTCTATTACATCGATAATGGTACAAGACCCCATACAGTTAAATAAGAATTGCACTCCATCGGTGAGTGCGACTATGTTGGAAGAATTTAAATACGAATGTATGGCATCTTCATATGTAATAAAGAAGGCCAAAGCTGCAAACTGTCAAACCAATTTAATAGTAAACTTAACGAGTTTATGTAAATTTGTGTACAGCGTACATGCTAATTGCCCCCTTAATTACTTACTCCCAATCAACTTAAGCAAAATAGAGATCCAGCCGGGATGTGTTGCCTTTTGGAGCAATAAAGTGAGCTCTAACATCAGCCGAATTATTGAAGACATACTTACCAATGTAGTGAAGTCTAAATATACAATAAAATCAATGCCGTATAAAAACCTACCCAATGGAGTGTCTAATCCAACAATATCTATAGTCTGCGATGTGTATTTCAACATGTGGACCTCCAGAGAAAGATACAGACGTTTTGATGGATTACATAGTTTGACTGATGAAGTTTTGATTTCCGACAATATGTTTAAAAATCTTTACATCAATCAAAATCCCAAAATACCCCTGATAAGTTTTTCTTTGAATATTGTCAGTAATATAAAGGCTGAAATATTTGAAATTCAAATTCAAACACGCAACTACAGTGCTGACTTTTATGATTTTATTAATTTGTTTGTTCCAATTGTAGAACAACAGCTGCGTGGTTATGTCGTATCCTAAACCTATTCCTAAGCAAAAACCTATGAAAATAGACAAATGCAGGTATGCATTTCATATTATCTGATCTGGAGTGATGAGGTAAAATATTTCATATCCTATAAGAAAATTATTACATCCTCACATGATTGTTATTTTGTCACATGTTGCTGATTGTATTTCATAATTTTATTTAGGGTAAGCTGTAACTGAAAATACGAAACTTATTTTTTTCTGTTTATATTTTTTATATGGCATCATATATTTTGTGTAATTTAAGCTGTCAATTTATGTTGAAATAAACAACATACACAAGTTTGATTGATCTTTTTAAATGTGTTTACTGCCTCATGGTATGTTGTTGACCCTCGTTGTGTCAGTCAGCAATACAAAAGAACGCTGCTCGACCACTCTATGACGCCTGGAGGTGGTACTTTGTAAATAGTGGAGTGTATGCTCATTGTTGTGCGACGCAGCCTTACACAACGCAAGGGTCATAAAGACAACATCAAAACATTCTTCAAATGAAAACCAAGTGAATAGAGGGGAATAAAATACCATCTTATTATAATGTACTTACATGTTATATTTAATTCTTCTCTAATTCTTTCAATAGTTATAATATTATGTATAAACTTAAAATTATAAAATAAAAAAATATAAGTTTTCAAAAAAAATAATAACATTGTACAGAGAATAACATTATCCTTACTAATAATTAGTAAATCATGAGAATTATATTACAATATCATGTTACGATGTTTTCTTTAAACATCAACAGGGGATATATCTATGTGTATATAAAGTCATGTTCGAGGCCTCAGATTGTGGTTGTGTTTTCCAAGGAGCTCGGTATGGATTTAAATTATACAAATACACATTGTTTTATAAATCTATAAATAATAATTATGTAAAATAAGTTTAATGTAATAAAAAAGATTGCTTGACACTTGAACAACTCACACTAATAAAAGTTTTACATATGTTAATCTTAACACATTCTAAATAAAAAATTCTTTATTACAGTGATGTGTTCTCAAAATCAAATGGTACAGGTATATAAGAATAGAGTGTGAATACTGACACCACTGAGTTTATCACAAGATATTTGTTACACAAAGATAAATAAATTGTCTTGTGTGTATTTCAAAATTATCATGCAAACAACTGAAAGTTTATCATTTTATTTGTAAACAAAAAAATATTTTTTAATGAAGTTTTACTAAGATTTTTATTTTCAGTTTCCAGAGTTTTAATATGAGATATTGATGGCCTATACATTGTCATTATACTTCGGATTACTGAAGGAAATATTAGTAAAACACAAAAATATTTTTCTGTTCGCAAAAGAAATCATAAATACTTAGTATATTATTGGTTGTTCAAGTGACATAGCATCACACTGATACATAATACGTAAACAATATTCATATAGGCTCCATTGGAATATTACATAATATATAACAAAAGTTGCATGTGGCAGGTACACTAAACAAAGCTAACAATAATAATAATGTAAAATATAGGCACTGAATATGAGACAAATACATTGTATACATAGATACACTACTGAACATGTCTCCTCATCTTACAGAACTTGTAATGGTTTACTGTTTCATACTTTGTTTGATATTTTTTGCTGCATCTCTTACATCTGTATATAATATTAGATTTGTCTGCTTTATTCATTTCCAACTTATTCACAATTAATTTGGTTATAGTTTGAGGATTAAATTTGTATCCTTGTTTTTTCATTTTACTGTTTATATTTGCAATAACATCTGGGAGGTCAGAAATAAGTTTTTTGTATGAAATTTCATCACTGATAAACCTTTTTCTACATTTTTTGATTGGTGAATTAGATTTTTTACATTCTGAAAATTTTGTTGATAAAATTTCATGTTGGATTTGTTCAACATTTGAATTTGTTTCCTTCGTATCGGGAGTATGAATAAGTTGGAGTTGATTGGTTTGAATCTCTTCTACATCAATGTTACTTATTGAAGAAGTTGTTTGTTTGTCATTAGTGACTTTTGATTTAGTATTATTTTCATCTACGACAACTTTCTTAGGTTGTCTCTGTTTCCTAGATCTCCTGTGCCTATCTTCCTCGCTGTCTAGTTCTCCTGATGTGCGTTTTGTATTCTCCTTGTTGTTACTTCCTGTGATGACATCAAACTGAAAGTGTTGTGTGACTCCATTGGCTGCCAGTAGAGGGGAGCGTAATGCGCCACTTGAATTCTTTCGCTGTTCCAATGAGCCTACTGTTTTAAATGATAATGATGAAATATTGCACTCAATTTTTGACTTTTTGTTCTCTTTGTTATGAGACTTCTTACTTTTCTGGGTTTTGGTCTTCCTTTTGGTAGAATGTTTGGCGATTTCAGCGGGAGATGTGACTGTCGTTCCGTGTTCCACAGACAAATTGATCGGATCGTGCTCGCCAGTATCTTCAGCCGAGTTGCCGACATCCCCCGCTTTAGGAAAATCCTGAACGTTTCTCTCTTGCGCCGGCTGGTAAGAGATTCTGCCCGAGGCATTGGGGAATGCATCATCTTGGTCAGAGCCGTCGGAAGCCTCCATGTAGTTAAAGAGACGGGCTGCACCTTGCTGCTTAGGAGGACGCCACACTCTCACAGGTTCCAAGGAGCCTCCATCACTCGAGGAGCTGGGAGCGGAAAAGAACTTCATATCAGAAAATTAATATAACTCTACTTCAGGCTAGGAGACAGTCATACAGGTTCCCTAGCTAATTGTGCTGGTTACAATAAATTAGTTTATTAGTAGTTTTAGTTAGTTAGTATTATCCCTATTCTCAGTTTATTGTTAGGTAAATATCTATAAAAATGTTTATATATACAAAGGCATGTCTAAGGGAAGGTTCAGGTTGTATAGAATGACAGTGTTTGTTAGAGTATGAGGATGAAGTGAGAGATGATGATACCAACACCGAGGAGTTCCCTTGCTAAGCGTAACATGCGTTCTGATTGTAGGAAGATGTAGTATTACCCAAAGGAGGGGATTACTGGAGTTGTCGAACTGCCACTGTAGCTGGGCGCCCTCACCATAGTGTTGGGGACCTTGATGCTGCGATTCTCCACATGACTGTAACATTACAAACAACATTGTGCTTTAGTAGCCAACCTAAAAATGTAAGTTATACTTCAATATAGAATCTACAAGACAATAATTATACTTACTGCTGTTCCTGTAAATGAATGGCCAGTTGGGTTTGATCTTCTGCTAAGAATGAACACTTTCCACAAGCTTTCTTATTGTGCACTTTGGATACATGTGTTGCCAGTCTTTCAGACCTAGCGGCCTTATAGTCACACAACCCACACACAAATGGTTTAATGTGTGTGTTTAAATGTCTCTTGAGGCACCAGTTATCCACACCAGACCAAGGACAATAACAACAGGTGTATCTTTTCTCTCCTTTCTTCTTCCCACTGCTTCCCTTGTTGATGGAGTTTGGGTCATGCTCCGCCTTCACTTGATGCATGTTGTGCTCTGTCTTGATGTGAGATCCCCGTATAATGTAGGATTGTTCTATTGAATTCTGTTGCTGATTCATGTCTGTAGTAACTTTAGGATAGTAATTATTACTTGGAGTAGTTTTAGGTATTTGTCTTCTAATTCTGTTCAAGTCATATGGGTGGTCCCGATGCATCCTGAGAAAATGTTTCTTAACATGATCAGCTCTATTAAACTGTTTCTGGCACACATAACATTCAAAAGGTTTTTCTTCTCTGTGAATATTCTCATGCCTAGTAAAGAGATCTCTTCTATCTGTTGCGTAGGGGCAGGAAGGGCAGCCATATCTCTTGACAGTGCCTGCTGTGGGAGTAGTTGCATTGCTCTGACCAGCAGGAGGGGAGCCAGATGGAGGTCGTCCTGCCGTTGCAGTACCTGGTACTGGTGACATGCTATCTACTTTAACCTTCAATCTTTGTAAATATTTGGTTACTTCATCCAAAACTGGATTGTTTTTCACCAAGGCATCAGTTCCTCTATCATCTGGCATGTTATGTTCTCTAACCAAATGTATCCTCACACAGCGTGCCCACGCACTCCCATATGTGCACTGGGGGCACTGAAATACCCTAGCATTAGAATGTGTACCTAGCCAATGCTCTGCTATTCTTGACAAAAATCCAACACACTCGCAGTCCACACACTTGAATAGTTTCTGAGCAGGATTGTAAGTTGCTATGCGTGACGCTGTCCACTGAAGAGATTCTTCACTTGCAGTCCACTTGTCCTCAGCAGCTGGATTTATTTTAGGTTGGAAGTTGGCATGTAGTATTCCTGGTGGCGGAAATCCGTTCTGCATTAATGCTGCCAGACCAAAAGCTGTTATATGATCTTCTGGTTTGAGTAGTGAACCTTCTTCGTGATCTGTGATGCGATCAGGAAACTCTAGAGCTCCTTCTTCTCCATAGAGTTTCTTGGTGATCTCCTTGAACATATCCTCACAATCCAATGCCAGTGATCCAGGCATGGCTACTTCCATGTCAGCTATACAAGCCCTCCATGTTCCAGACCTGGAAACAGCAATAATTTTATTGAAATATTTGAATCTTATTGTGTAACGTAGAATACTTTTCTTTTTAAAAAGATTTAACTGAGTTTTTGTTATAAACCCAAATAAAACTTAATACACCTTTCACAGTACCTAAGCTAAAAGCTTGTGTCGTGAAAGGGGAGTTTGCAGGCACCTACACCTTTTGTATATGAGGCAGAGACTCTACTTTCAAGCTACAGATGAACTTAATGAACAATTAACTTCTTGGGATCTGATGTGTGATAATTATTTGAAATGTACTATACAGCAAAGTGTGCCTATGTCTACTAGGTACACATTCAACAGGCATCCTCCTCTACATTACTCGATAGTTATTGAAAGCATATTATGTGTAAGGGATACATGCAAATTGTTATGAGTAATTGAAATTAACCTTACATCCAGGTATTTTTATTTTGTGGGATTTGAAGTGTTTAAAATAGTGTTTATGCCAATGTGCAGAGAAAAAAGATATGAATAATCAGTTATAGGAGAATAATTATCTAATAATCGCTGTGCATTAAACATGAAGTTGTAGGTAAAAATAATTAAAATGTACATTTCTTTCGCAACTTCATAACATGTAGGTAGAATGTAAATAACATTATATCGATGGTTTAAAGCACAGAAGACACATGTCCACATTTGACAGTTTAGAGAAAACAGGTTTTGAAAGTTTGAGATTCTTAATTAATTCACTATGCAATTAATGCAGAAGGTGTTGAAAATCATAATCTTTGTTCTTTTTTAATGTCATTTATTACTTATTTTTTTACTATATTTTTAACCAGAATGCCAAGAATTAGCATTTTTAGATGATGGTCATGGACATGTGTTTGGAAGTGTGATGGAAGTGCCACTCACGGCGACTTTTGGGATGCGTTTATGCGTGCACAGATGACACATGTCCGTCCTAAATGAACATGTGTTTTTTAGAATCTTCATATCTTTTGTGACATGTTACATCTGTGCACAAAACAAAGTGAATTTGTGGACATGTGACATTTGGTTTTTACTAAATATTTCAATAATGATATTAAGATTGTTGGTAATATTTAATCAGGACATAGATGGCGGTGCAACCGATCTTGTACATGTATTAACTCATTTTACCTAAAAAGTGGACATGTGTCTTCTGTGCTTTAAACCATCGATATATAAGTTTATTTTTCTTACCAAAATTAATAGGGTAGGTACGTTAGGCAGATAATAATTATATTATTTAATATCAAATTCTCAAGTCAATTTACAGTAGGTATTAAAAAGTCACAATTTTAATTTTCACTTATTATTTATTACCGTACCGAGTTTAATAGTTTTGCCACAAAACTAAATAAATAAAAAAATCAAAATAGTCTACTACAAGGACGACTGCTAGCGGTATAAGCGGCGCAGTATATTGCGCTATTAATATAGCTGCGATACTGATACCATAAGTTGATTGTTGGGTATCCCATCAGTGAAAGTCCTTTTCATATTCACCAAACTCATATCGACGACTCGTATCTGATTGGTCAAATGTATAGTAGGTATTAGTGATGTAACGAATATTCGCATATTTCAAAGTATTCGCATTCGCAAAAAAATGTGCGAATGTTTTGCGAATATTATTTTGGTAATAAAGTATCAGTAATTCGGTAAAAGTACCGGATACTTACCCGGTACATTGTGGAAAAAGGTACTGCAAGAAAATATTCTTTAAGAAAACCGAAGAGTTTTGATATATTTCAAATTCCTATAACATTTTGAAAATTCGGCGACGGGGGGTAGAAATTTTAATGTTTGAGCAATATTGTAGAAATTTAAGCAAGTCAATATTCGCATTCGCGAATGTCGGCAACAAATATTCGCATTCGCATTCGCGAATATCCAAAATCACACATTCGTTACATCACTAGTACATAGGTATGTATGATTTCCGTTTTCATACTACGCGACTTACATATTTCGCCAAAGGTTTCGTGTTTCCAGTTCCCCGATATTTCATTGCACAATTTATTCCTCTCTCCGATCATGGATGAGGTCGCAAAATAATCTGACTACTATTATTTATGCGACGTGATTATGTCTATTAGTGTATTCAGTTTGAGTAAGTGTGGAACAATCAGAAACTACGTGTTGTATTGGGTTAAGTCAGATATTTCCTACATGAATCGTCGATTATATTTGGATTGTTTATAATGTACGTTTGATCACTCTTCATTTTTATTGTCTGATCTTCAATATCCAACATAAAACCCTCAGTTTCGCCATACAAGTTTCCAATTATCAACCACCTGTTCGATGCATATCTATCAACTTGAGATCGTTGAGATTTCGGACATGAAGTTCCTTTCTATCAAAAGATTGTAATTAGCTTCTTTTTTTATTTTAAATGGTGTAAGATTTTTATCCGCCCGTATTACAATTTTATGTAATATAGAATTAATGTTAACAATTCCTCTTCCACTTTCTTTTATTATGATTATGTCGTGAGGAGGAAACTTAAATAGTATCCTACTGATATCCTATGTAATGTTTGTTCTATAAAAAGGATGATTACGTCTCCCCATCCACAAGTTGCCGCCCGCATCCACCTACCCTTGTAATAATAATAACAGACCCGACCCAAACACCCCCAGTGGTACATACAAACATACAAAATGCTATCGGCTATATACCTACCTACACATTATGTTGCACAGAAGGGTAGATGTTACTACCCCACCAACCCACACAAAAAATATAAAGGTAGCTATGATATTATACTTATATTTATTATATACCAACTGCAAGCTGAGTGCATTCCTTTGCAATCAATTGGATCAGAGTGGAATTTTGAAGGAATCGAATTCATTGATATATATATATATATATTTATTTTACAAAGCCTTGTGCTTATATCTATACGAGATTTGATACTTTAAAATTCAGCAACGAAGTATGTCGCCCATCCTGAATATTTTATTTTATAGTGACACGAAACGGACGACCAATATATTTATTTCATGCAGCTATAGTCCACTGGCTTCTCACTTTTGGAGATGTCGTGGTGGTAACTGGTAAATATAGATAAATCTTACGAAAACACTGGTCCGGTATAATGGCTTCGGACCATTCAAACGTGAGATCTTGAGTTTGATTTATGGTGGCTGAATCCAAAGAATTAGCTCAAATATTTCGAAATGTTTGGTAACCCGATGTTGAAGTTTGGGGCTTCAGAACTGGACACCCTTGGTTCGAATCCCACTACCAGCCTCCTTTGCCTTCACGACACAAGTTATTATTTTATGTATGGGGTGTAAAATAATTTTTTAAAAAATAAATAAACCTGAATTTGTAATTTATTCACCCAATTACACCCATAAAACCCTCACGATAAACAACATGCTTGTATCGGGAAGGTGGACAGCGAGAGAATTCGGACGTAAGATCTCCCGACTAAAGTTCGAGACTATCATCAGGTTATCTACCTACCTCCTCATTAATAAATAATGATTTTATTATAAGGAGGATGTGAGTAATTTCAACAAACTTTCTCCTGTACACATTATTTTTAAACGTCCACAGTTCCCACAGCAGTAAAAAGAAGCTAACTGAATATTTAAATAAAAATATTATTATTTTAAAATATTTAACGGTAATAAGAGGTAGTTAGATAAAATATCGTCAAGTAAGTCAGGAACAACAAAAGTTGAAGAAATTATAAAGGGGGAGTCGTTGTAGGTGCATGGTGTTTAAATAATATGGGGTAGGGTAGGTCCCCCTTATCCACATCCACCCCATCTTATAATACATTCACAATATCCTGCCAGAGATATTATGTATACCTACATATATATTGAGGCATGCACTTCAAAAACGCCTTAAGTCTAAAAATGTAACATTTATGTTTTTGACTGATGCACACATCTTTTTAATGAAGTTTTTATATTTCAAATTTCGCTAACATACATAAATTATAAAAAAATCACAAATCGTAAACCAGTAAAGGTTTCTGCAGGGTTACTCTTGACAAAACTAAACACGATCTTGATCTAGTCTTGATCTTGATCATACGACGCACGAAGGGACTATGGTCAAAAACACCGCGCTACCGCTAACGCGCGATCGGTTTGCGTGTGTTTTTGGCCAATAGTCACTTCGTGCGTCGTATGATCAAGATCAAGACTAGATTAAGATCGTGTTTAGTTTTGTCAAAAGTAGCCCTGCTGCTGGTGGACTTACTTGAAGAATGACAAAATGAATAAAATAATTCGATTTTGACATTCTTTGGCTCAGTGGAACATATATTGATTAAATTTGATTAATTCAGGCCGTCCAATTATAAAGTCTTTAAGTTTTTGAGTGTCCTGTAAAAGGCAGATATTTGTAAAACATCACGTACTATAGGTATGAGTGGTATGACATTATTTAAATCTTCAATACAGCGATGAGGTGTGCTACCCATCCTGAATGTCTTTAACTGTTCTTAACACAGAGGAGATGTTTTAAATGTTTTTTATTGGTTACCTAGTCCACGGGCTACCCCATTTTTCGGAAACACATTAGTGATTATGAATGGTATTATCAAAAATGTTTAATTTAAAGTTGGCAATGCCATCTACCGAAATAGTTTACATGTAGGTACCTATTATAATTTTTTGCTACTATTTAATACTGGTACTGATGCATATTCTATTTACTATTGTTGAGGGTAAAATATATCAGGTTTTACAAATCCTCTTACATTATCTGTAGTTAAAATATCTTTGCGAAAAAATATTATATCAAATTTAACTATCCAGGAATATGATTAATGGCTGCAAGTGGTTATCCTTCAAATTAAATGAATAAAATCTAGTTATTTATAAAGACACTGCGTTCATTAATGGATAATTCTTTAAAATGAATAAACGTGTTTATAGCTATTGATGATCTCAGAGAAGAAATGAAGAACTGGACAGGAGTAAAAATAAATGGGAAAAAGGTCGACATGATTAGATATGCTGACGACATAGCACTGCTCGCAGACTCCGAGATGGAGCTGAACGAAGCCTTAGGAAAAATGGAAAGTATACTGTTGTCAAAATACAACATGAAGAAAATAAATAAAGAAAAAACAAAATGTATGGTCGTGGGAAGAGAGGAAGCGACTGCGAACATTGCCATAAATGGAGTGAGCATCAAACAAGTAAGAGAATTCGTGTACTTGGGCAGCAGAATAAACCAGGATGGACGCTCCAAATCGGAAATTGTCAGCAGAATAAACCAGGCAAGGATTGCCTTTAATAGAAAATCGAAGATATTGGAATCCTCAAATATTGATTTAAGCGTAAGGAAGAATTTTACTAAAGCCTTTGTATGGAGCATTCTGCTTTATGGTTGTGAGACGTGGACCATCAGCAAGAGTGAAAGCGGACGGTTGGCGGCCTTTGAGATGTGGTGCTACAGACGCATGCTTAAGATCCATTGGTCGGAACACGTCGAAAACGACGAAGTATTAACCAGGGTAGGCGAAAAAAGGCAACTTCTTTTAAGAGAATCGGCCAACAACGAGCTAACTGGATTGGCCACAACATCAGGCACCCAGGACTACTCATCACCATCGCGGAGGGTAAGACCGAGGGGACAAATGGCAGAGGCCGACCAAGAGACGCGTATATGGACCAACTGAAGAGGGACATGGACTGTGTCTCATACGTAGAGCTGAAAAGACTGGCTGAGAATAGAGACGAATGGAGAGGAAAAACCAAACTCGTTGCAGACCAATCCAATGGATTGTAACTTATTATATATAACATAATATACATATTGGCACGTGAACGTCTAAAATATTTGCGACGTTATTATTGGACGTTTGAGGGTTTTAAAATATACAACTTAATTAAAATTGTACAACACATGAAGATACCTACTTAGACTATATTTACTGTCTTTTATCCTACATAGCATACCTATGTAGGCATACTGCAGGTGTCTTATAGGTAGGTACATTTATACAATTACTACAGCCTGTAGTAGCCCTGTCCTGTGGGGGTATTGGAAGGATCACAAGAGGCGCAAGGAAAGTGTAGGTAGATGTCTGATATAAAACATGTGTAAGTCTATACTACGAGTATATAATATACCCCACACGTGTGTGTCTGCTGAGTATGTGTGCATATGCGTTAGGGGGAGGGTGGTTACAAAAACCAAATGCAGTATAGAACCGGACAGTCAATATCGTATAACTCCAGGTATAAAAGAAAAATAATATCAGAACTCCCATCGTTCTGTAATAGGTAGTAACTCACTATACTCTGCATCAGGTAGATATTCCGATAGAAGATGGCTTGCATGTATATCACACGCAGTTAGTTCGCTGACTACCCCACTTGCAAGAGATGCCGTGATGCAACTAGTTACACACATAAATAAGATACGCATTACTGGTAATGAAAAATCTTAATATGTAAGATTTCTTTAGCCAAAGTATCTCAGTGATATTACGTTGGGAAATCTTATTTCAATTTAAAAGATTTTCCGATGGCTGGAAATGACAATTTCTTATTGTTATAGAACGGAGCTGGGTTTAAATAAGAAGTCTAGTAAATAAATAAACTCTTTATAGCAGATAGTAAATGTCTTGGACCTTTTTCCGATTCCACTCTGTTTCCTACCCCACATGTAATTAAGTAAAATGTATGTAAGATTGTGTTAATTTTATTTTTATAAGTTTCTGTAAGATATTTGCTAGAATGGTAACATAGACAATCGTCCCTAGTTGTCTTTGTCTTTCTACATGTTGCACAAATATTCACCACCTTCCCATGTTCTATTTTTAGATAAGTATCAACTTAGGCGAAAATAAACTATATTTGTATCGCAAAGTTTAAAGAATATTCTACTTTAAGCTAGATAGGTACTATTTGCCAAGCTGATGGACACCTATGTGACTATATAAATGTATCAAGATGGTGCTTTTCATAGTAAATTATTGAATTCACTTGAAGTCCAAAACATACGAGTATAGGTATATCTTTCACATGATCCACATCCCCCACACGCAAGAACTTCAATTTCTTTTACTCGATACGTGACCTTTAGGATTTGGTCCACGAATTTAATAGTATTAATAAACACTCAACAAGCGCTAAATCACTTTATGACTATTCCATGATACTTGGCAAGGTAATCAATTTAAAACTGAATACAGTTATGTTTCAGACGTTTCTATGTATAGGTACTTATTAGATAGGTATAAAATTTCCAAGTCTTTTAATTTAATCCCACCGCACCCCCACGGAACGTTCATTCATACATTATTATGGGTAGAGTACTGAACGCCGAGTACTGAGTAGGGTGTCCTCTACCTCTTTGATCACCCAACTTATCCCACAATCGCCTTTCTGCCACCAAACTAGACTCCTAACCTCCGACTATCTCATTCAACCCACCGACTACTGACTACAACTGCGAGTTAGTATAGGGCAGTAGGGCTGAATAATATCACTTATACTGTATCACGTTGTCTACCTATATTTTCTATTCCAGTTCCTATCCCACAGGTGTGCAATGTGGTGATAACGTAGTAGTACCGAGTACCTTATACAAGACCGAGATGGAACTCAGTGAATACAGCATTAATTATATTTTTTAAATTTGAATTTAAAATTATTATTATTCCACTGTACGGTACAATAATTTTAATAGAAAAGTGTGACTATTGAATATCCTAATACCTACCTGGTGAAAGAGTGCTTTATTGATACGTTACGGAGATATATGTGCCATTTTTATGCATACGAGAGGATCATGAGATGATACAATATTGACATGTATGTAAGTTTAAAAATTAAATAATTTATTATAATTACGGATATTTTTTAAATTCAATTCATATTTAAGTAGGTTTGTAAAGGCTCTCTAATAGATATGTAATGTAAACCAATGTGTCACTATTTCTAAATACAGTTAAGTGAATATGTACTAAATAGTAACTAAAAATAGTATAAAAATTAAATGGTACTTATCAGTGTAAAATTATTATTTATAAAATACAATTATTCTAAATAACTCAAAAATATTAATATTCGTAAATTTAAATCATTCGCTAACACGTAATAAATATCTATGTAAATAAAATAGGTGCATAGGTAATTCTCGAGTTAATTATTATCGTACTCATATCTTGTTGAATAAAGTCAATTATTTAGTTCTTAAAAAATATAACAATGAATCATTTATAATAATAAAATAACAATGACTTAAAAATATACCTACATTGTAGGTATTGAAATATGGCGTTAACGACCTATAAGTTCCTTTGTCAATTGCGGCGTACAGACAGCTGGATGCGAACGTCAATCATCAAGCATCAAGCAAAAATCTTAAATCTTTCGGCGGCAATTCGGAGCATTCTCCGAAGAAATATTGGAATGTATGCCTTCCTTACCTGTCCATGAGACGTAATGAAGGCATTCATTCGAATATTTCTTCGGAGATTGCTCCGAATTGTCGCCGAAAGATTTAAGATTTTTGCTTGATGCTTGATGATTGACGTTCGCATCCAGCTGTCTGTACTCCGCCAATGAAGATCAGTATGTACATGAGTATCTACTGTATCTATAAGTCATGTCCACTCATTGGAAATAACACGGAAATTTGTCAATGAAGATCAGTATGTACATGAGTATCTACTGTATCTGTAAGTCATGTCCACTCATTGGAAATAACACGGAAATTTACTGAACTTAATGCAATGAAAATATGAAAAATTAAAAGTCAAAACAATTATAAATCGTGCTAACTGTATATTTTTCTGTAAAAAAATCGCGTCACATATTTGAACATCATATTCATAAATTTAGGAAAATAACTTTTAAGCATGTACCTAAAAGAAAATCTAAGAAAAATGGATAATTTTTTATTGAAAATAAAAATAGTATAAAAATCAAGAAAATTATTAATAAATAAGTATTAATTACAATTGTATAGAATATTTCCTTTGTTTCTTATACAACATTAATTAATTCATTATTAATCATTATTCAAAAGTATCTTAACGCACATAATAGATAGATAGATATACTTACATTGAGTCTGCCATTTTGTTACAAATATATTTGCTTGATATAATAATATTACATAATTATTATAATCTCATTTCACATATTGATCTTACAATATTATGTTACATATTGTCTCATTTACATTAGTCACTGTCGTTTGTTCGTCTCTCACATAATATATTTTACATTTAATGATCAATTACAATAAAACTACACAAAGTATCGTATTATAAGTAGACCATTGTTCCTTCAGTCCCGAGAAAACCGAATTACCGCCTAATTTCCCACACATTTTCGCGCGAATACAATTTTCCCGTATCTCATATCATTGCATTGCAATACTGAATACCCAAAGTGAAATTAATAAATCAATACAATATACACTAGACCAAATATGGAGGCACACTACATGAAAATATATTGTAATGATGTATACTCATTGATCGGCCGGAATAACATGTGAATTAAACCTTTGTACAAAGTGTCTATGTCTATGTGTGTATATGATATATGATTCTCTATTATACCAGTTAATATATTTACAAATCAATCTGACATGGACGGATTGCGCGGCAAAGGACGATAACTCCTTGCTTCAGGGAGGTGGCTGGAGGCTACAGCCCACTTTCCAGATTACTGCAAGATACAATGCCCATACCTGGTACATACGTACGATACGAGTACATAATAATAATAATAATATAATAATATTGTATCAGCTATCGCATCCACCCACCTATACCCCTCTATTGGTATTCCTACAAAATGTTTGATACCAAATTTACATTTATTTATTTACTGATCCTACATCTTTCTTTTCATTCACCATACACCCTCACCCGGTCACACCGAATGCAGGCAGGAGGAATAAAGGTGCATACGATTTATACGAGCCTCGGTTGAGGAGGCTCTCGCACACTCATCTCCTTTTGCAGTGGGCTACAGAGGGTGGAAATATTGAAAGCGCGGAATTTAAAAACACTTTGAATTAACATTTTTGGAATTAATTATTAGAGGATTTGCTATCTGAAATGTGTAATTTATGATGTAAAGTATGTTTGGTGTTTTCTTACCTCTGGTTGTCTGTCCTGGAAGGGTCGTTTTGTTGGTTGACGGTATCCGTGATGGCGGCGTTAGTGGGTCGCGCGGGGTGACAGTGGGAGCGGGTGCGGGTGCCAAGAGGAGTGTAGTGTAGAGAGTATAGAGAGCGTAGTATGGTAGAGAAGAGAGTTGCCACAGTGCCACCCACTCGGCGGGTCGGGCTGCACTAGAGCCGTAGCAGTAGCAGTGTAGCTGGCGTACACAGTACTCCGCCCCGGGGGCGCACCTCCCCGCCGCACTACATCCACCACCCCCCACCCGACAACCCTCACTAATATTATTCACTACACAACATTACACACGCGCACATATTACAAAACATAAATGACTTACTTCCCATGATGGAATAATTCATAATATTTTACCTTCCAATTCTACAGCTTACTGATTTATCTAAGATACTGTGAAAATGTAATTGTTTCTGATATTCATATCTGGATTTGCCTATTACAAAATTAGATTCTTCTTCAGATAAAGAAAAATTATCTACAGGATAATACTTTGCAATGGAATTAAAAATTCTACCGTTGTCTACTACTGCAATAATTTGTTTGAATATATGCATAGCTGCAGGTGAAGAATAATTGTTTATTAGAATACATAGTAATAATACCAGTTCTTTTTAAATATTTAAGGAAGAGGAAATTGTGAATTTAAATCGAGTTAAATTTTGGATGTAGACCGTACCTATAGTTTAAAAGTTCATTCACTTCTACGTTCAGTCAATGCGCGAAATTGAACGCATGGACAAGGTTACACAGTACACAGTGCAATGAGAGGAGTTGTAGACCTCCCTTTCTAGCAGTATGTTCATCTTTGTCTGTCACCCCTCACGGTCACCCCACGTTCCGCCGCCCCCCGCCCCCTACCGCCCCACCCGCCCGCCCGGCTGTGGGACGCGGAAGGGCGATCGATTTCTGGGACATGGGATGGCTTCTTGACAAAACACATTATCATAATTCTCCTCAATATTTAGTCCATTATTCAATACAACTATGTAGGTATACAATACAATTACTTGATACAGCATCTCGTTATTAAATGTAACATATTATTATTATCTTCAATAATATTGCAAACATTTTGTGCGCAAATATAGAATATTTTTTTTATTAATTTAGCTTTTGATTCACTGGATTTAATTATAAAGCAGAATCCAGCGGTAGCTCTGCAATAGTAATATACCTACCTAATAATAAGTAGGTATATAAGTATCTATGTATATATAGATAGCAATAGCATTCATCTCCAACAAATAGACTTGCCAGAAAACTAACTGCATGTAATAAACATGTTAATCATCTTCTCCGTGTCATAAGCAATAAATTGTTCAAGATAAATGGCATACATAATTGAAGATATCAAACGTGATTTTATAAGAAAAGCAACCATTTAAAGCAGCGGTCCCCAACCCCGAACCGGTTAATGTTTGATAAATAATTTTACCACGCCCGCTGAAAGAGGGTTGATTATCTTTAATAAAATGTGAAAATGGAGACCGTTTTTAGATATCAGATTCCCAGAATTCGATGATTTTTCCCAACACACAAAATTTATATTCTCCTATCGCCAGATTTTTGAAAAAGTATAAGAAGAAAAGGAAGATGCAAAAAAGGATAGATCTTAATATTCCTTCCGCAGCCGGGGACCAGGGGATCTGGACCACTGCTTTAAGGGACACTTGGAAATTTCCCAAATGAAAAGGAGAGACCTATTATATTCCAGTGACTTCACAGAAAAATGGGATACCTACCTAGTCTATTCCTGAAGCTACATGGCAAAAGACCTCTATCCAATTCCAAGAACACCAAAGATGATTTTATGTCAGTATCTTCTCATAACTAAGTTGTTTAGTGGAAAAAATCATGCCTTTGCGATAATCTCGTCATATGTACAGCATAACAAGTGTTGTGCACTACAAGTGTTTGTGCACTTTCTGGAGGGGCAAAAACGTATTTTTGTTCTCAAGAGAATGCAAAAAAATATGTATAGTATATAAGAAACAATTAATGTAAATGTATTCTGTTAAATAAAATTATTATAAAAAAAAAAAAATAACAAACATATTATATAGACAATTTTATTAATTTTTAATATTATTATATACAAAGGTATATTTTTTATTTCAAATTGATTATTGTATTATTATTCACGAATTTGTTTTAATTTGTAATTGTAGTTTGAATTCCTTTAATTACTATTATTGTTTTTATTTATTATTATTATTTTATTATTATTATCATATTATAAAATTATTATTGTTATGTGGTTATTGACTTCTTTCATTTTGATTTATTGAATAATTTTAAAATTTATAATGCATCTATTGATTTTATAATGATATTTTTTTTATTTTATTTCTTTTGTTTATTATTTCAATTGTTATTATAGTATTCCCTGATTACTGTTTGATCTTCGACACTATAAATTATTTAATATATTGTTATGTCATTGTTGTGTCTACATATGTATTTTGTTAACATGTAAAAGGCTTGTTGCCGTGTATGTTTAAATAAATAAATAAATAAACAATTCACACAGATTGAGTTAATTCCAAACCATATGATATTAATCTTGTATTATGCATCAATCACATATATCCGTGTAACACTAACACCCAAGACAATTTGAAAAAGGTCATTCTTCATTTTGCACTGACCGGGAATCGAACCCGGGACCTAGTGATTAAAAGGCAAGAACAATACCTCTACGTCGTGTCTTGATTGTATAAAATGTGAATACAGAATTTACCTATTGTTGTACATAATTAGTTGAATACTGTGTACACTTGTACAGTATAATTATACTTGAGATGCATATCTTCAGGTTCAATCATTGTGATACATATCACATATAATACACTAGTATAATACACATATAATACATTGCATTCTCTCAAACGATTTCAAAACTTTCTCTCTACCAAAACCAAAATCCTGCTGGTGCAATCACTCATCCTTCCCATGCTCGATTATGCTGATATATGTTATTTGGATCTCACTATTGAGTTGCTAAACAAATTGGAACGTCTTCAGAATGTCTGCATTAGATATATTTTCAATTTGCGCAAATATGATCACATTACATTACGTGGATGTAATCTCATAGAATTTATGAATTGTACAGTGTCCTTGAGGTGCTTCGGCACGTAAACGACACTTTAATATTGTCAATAATAATAATATCATCTTACAGACATCAGTTAAATTGGAAAACTATTAGTCAGAAAAGAGACATACATATCCTCTGTTTCCTGTTTAAGGTGTCATCAGATCCTAACTATCCGGTATATCTCAGAGACAAATTCCAATTTGCCGCAGAGCATGGTCTTCCACTCAGGTTTGGGAATAATAGGTTGCTTTTAATTCCTTCACATCATTCCGATTATTATTCATCATCTTTCAGTATCCACGGCGCTAGACTCTGGAACCTGCTTCCTCCCACAATCCGTACCAGCTCATCGTTTTCTTCATTTAAAAATAGATTGGTCTCTAGATGATATTCTAATGTTACTTATTGACACTTAATAAAGAGCTCTTTTTCTTTCTCCCCCCCCTCCTCCTCTCCCTTGTCCTCACCAGGAGTGCACAGATATCTATTTTTTATTTTATTTATTGTTATTATTTACTTATTTCTGAAATGCAAGTTTCAAAAATTGTTTTGCACATGTAGGTATCACATGTTTAATTTGTTTTTATTAAAGTATTTTATTTTATCTTATGTATGTATTATTATTATTTATTGTATGTATGTATTATTTATGTATGTATAAATTATTTATTTATAGGTTTAAAACTTCTTCTCTTTGGGTTCCTGTATTTTTAATTACCTATTTCTTTTTTTTTATTATTGTTTGGGTAGGCAATTAGGCATAGACCTACTTTTTTATGTTAATGTTTTGGGGTTGATTGAAAGACGTTGCCTAGCAACAAGTCCGCCTTTTGGCCAAATTTTGTTAATTGTCACGTTTTGTAATGTTGTATTTTTTTGTTTATGTATTTGTGTAAAATTATGGTCAATAAAGTTTTATTTATTTATTTATTTATTTAGTATAAGTATAAAATAAGTGGACTACAACCCATTGGATTAGTCTCCAACGAGCTTGGATTTTATCCTCCATTCCTCCTTATTTTCTGGCAGCTATGGAAACTGAAATTTCTGTAACATCCATGGTTGAGGGAGGGTGCAACCGTCAATGTTTCATATGTGCTAAGTAAGGAATAAGTAAATAAGGCACCACCAGAAACTCTGTTGCAATTTTTATTTTAATTTTATTTTATTACACCAATAAATTACAAATCTTATACATATTTTCATTGATGCTGCCCAACTAGGCAAACATCTCACAAACATATCAATCATATTGAAACATATGCACAATCACAAAAAGCATTCATCTCCTATATTAACACAATCACATTCATAACAAGAAAAACACTGCTGCAAACTGTCCATACATGAAACAACACACAAACAAACCATTTCTCCATATAAAACCAGAAAAAAACACAACATCCCTCGACCACACACATCACAAATCCCACACCACATACCAACACAAGTATATCACCCCACATAAAACACAAAACAAATCATGGAACAAATCCTAAGATATCCTGCAATCTCTCCATTGGCAGATCAGACACCCACCCATAACATGCTCTTTTTAATTCAACAAAAACAGTGATTTCTCTAATCTTTAGAGGCATGATATTAAACAGTCTCATAATTCACTCGATGTCGGGTGCCTTGCCGAAAAGAAAAAGAAGAAAAGAAGATATTAAACAGTCTAGGTGCCATCCACGATGAGAACAAGAATGTATATATCTATTTCTGATAAATCAAGTTTATTGGAAAATTGAAAGAGTGAGCTATGCATAAATATATTAATTTAATCTATGCTATACATATTTCATGATTCAAATATTAATAGTTTTAAGTAGATTTGATTCCCAAGGAATTCAAAGAAGAATGAATCTTTACTAAGAAAAAAAATACAAACAGAATTGGTCAAAAATTGTTTTGAGTGCCCAAGAGTTGAGTTCGTCGGTAGCCTGGAGGTAGAGTCTCGGCCTTCAGAAAAAGGGATCCGTGGTTCGATACCAGGTGCCGGCAAACTCCCCTTTCTCGGCACAAGCTTTTAGCTTAGTGTGAAAGGTGTATAAGGTTGTATTTGGGTTTATAACAAAACCCAGATATATCTTTTAAAAAAAAAAATCGGTCTGCTGGGGACATGTCTTATGGGGCGTTTCCCGCCCATTTACTGTAAATAACCTTTTGTCTCTAGACTCATCTAATGAATTTTCAATTTCATTAAGGTGAACGGCATAAATCTGTCAGCTGCGCAATCTGTTAAATTTTTTTCTCTCCCCTCCTTTCCTTTCTTATTTAAAAAAAAACTCGTGTCTATGAATTAAAAATAATTTATTGACATGAGCTGAGGCCTATCACCCAAAATAATAGGTGCAACGCCTATAAAAAAATTAAGTAATACGATTAAAGTTGAAAATGACGGATGAACCAGCAATTTAATATAATATTATACAATAGTCAGACGTTCAGTTCTTAACATTTTATGGTGTACAGGTTTAAACAAAGAATAATCATTATTGAATAATACTTAAAGCCTATAAGATATATATCTACCTCTCTTATTAGATCTTCCCACTAACCATGTACGTAAAAGATACACATGGATTACCTAACTGATTTACCTACACCAAACAATCATACTCTACCTCATGTTGCATGAAGTCACCAGCAAAGAATACTTCTCTCTCTCTTTTTTGAAAATTTTCGATGTAAAACTATGTATCACAAGTTTTTTTTTTTTTTTTTTTTTTTTTTTTTTTTTTTTTTTTTTTTTTTTTTTTTTTTTTTTTTTTTTTTAAAGATATATCTGGGTTTTTGTTATAAACCCAAATACAACCTTATACACCTTTCACAGTAAGCTAAAAGCTTGTGTCGTGAAAGGGGAGTTTGCCGGCACCTGGGATCGAACCCCGGACCCCTTGTTCAGAAGGCCGAGACTCTACCTCCAGGCTACCGACGAACTCGTTTTTTTTAACTTATACGTTTAACATTTTTTAATTCAGCGATGTAGTACGTCATCCATTCTGAATGTCTAATTTTTTATTGGCACGGAGAGGACGACCTATAGAATGCTTGTTTATTATATATACTCGTCTACTATATATATATATATACCAATAGTGGTAGATGCTGTGATGGTGTATGTATTTAAATAGAGAAAGATAAATATTATATTTTATTTTATTCTACTTTACTTTACTTTATTAAACTTTGTTTTATTTTATTTTGTTTGTTTTTGCTTTAAAATTTTTAATGGGCCAATATAAGTGTAAATGATTTTAGAACTATCCTTCAAAGCACGATCTCAAATCAATTGTTTTTTTTATAGGATATTTATAAGGTAATTATTATTATTCTAAAATGTATTTATTCTAAAGTTAAAAAAAATATTTGAAAATTATCTTTCGTATTTTGAATAAAATTTTGACACCTTTTTCAATGTAGATAGGTATTTACTTTTAATCCAACTTGAGCCCATTCGTAGGTCTTAAAAAACTGCTAATATAAAGTAACTTACTTCTTTTAAATTTAGGATTCAATACAAAATAATGTGTAAATGAGATGTCTGGTCAATGGTTTATTTATTTATATATTTACTAACCCAACAAAAATAATGTAAACATAATTTTATTTACATCATTCATGTTATAAACATCATTCTGTACCCTACGCTAGGGTGTACAGTATGCAGTAAAGTTTGCTAATGGTTGTACTGGTATATCTGTATTTCGTAGGTATATCAGGTAGGTCGTATAATGTACATACGTATGAACCTGCCAAGTCCCCAACTCATAAAGTAAATTCCTCAGGAGCAAGATAGGTTGAACATCTGCCGATTCATTTCAGCTGTGTTGTGAGTATAATACGTTTCAGTGTTTCAGGCTGAAAGACAAAAGCTTTTCCGTAGTCCGAGTCAGGGCAATGCGCTGAAACGTGTCTGGGGCAGACGCATGCGTAGCCGCCATTTTCCGCACGCACGCGCCGCGCACCTTACCATCGCGCGCATGGATTGCCGTGTATTCCGATGGGTGTAACACTCCACTAGTGTTAACCCGCGCGCGGGACTACTTGTACATCGACTTGCACAAGAACTTTCCTATCATTTACAAACTTTATTCTAATCGAGTGTGAATCTACAATGAGACAAAGTGTCATTCATTATACAGCACATTTTTTTGTAACAATGTGTAGGTAGACTTGGATTCCCTCGAGAGGAGAAAAGTGTTCTTATATTCCGGTAGTTTCCAGTCATTGTGTATTCAAAGGATATTACACACAAGTTATTTGTTTGCATTACAGGTGTATTTTTGGAAATTTGCATCTTTCAGTCTACGTGGGACTGTTTGTTACTGAGCTATAAAAGTTTGATACGACCGTCATTATTATATTTACAGGTTTTACACAATTTTCCGAGGCTCTTTACAGTTTTTATTTGGAGTTTTCCCGAGTTTCATCACACATTGGGTAAATATCAAGCACTGATAAGTTTTTACATTATAATGAATTTATTTGTAGTATTTTTTATTTACTGGTTGATTTATTATATATTTTGATTTAATTATAATATATTAAACAATACTGCATTATCTATACCTGTGTTGCGAGTGTACTGGGCTATTATAATATAACAGCAAGCAGAGGGAACATAACAAAAGATTAAACAGATTATCTCTATTGAGTGTAGGTGTATGAGTATGAAGTATAAATCTAAAACACTGCTACCTGTTAGTAGGTACACAGTATAGGTATGTACGTAGGTACCTCCAGGCACGGGTAGGCACTCTATTACTATTATTATAATTATCAACAGATACATCTATATAGATGTAAATATAGGTAAGTACCTATTATTTATCTGGACTAGTGGCTGACGTTATTGTTATTGTGGTCCTGTTGTCAGTCAGATGAGAGTCAGTCAGTTGGTTAGTAGATTGGCACAGTGCAATTAGCGTATAAACTGTACCGATACAGGGAAGTGTGCGTGCTCTGAGGGGAAATGTAATTGTTTAAATTAATAAACAATTACAATGATTACTATACCTAGTGTGCGGAGCGATGCTGAAGCAAGAAGGATGCTGGATAGGAGAGAGGGCTGAAGCATCGGGATGTTATTAACCCACAACTATGGTAGCCGCTTGACTTGCGTATTCTACACCACCTTTAAATTCATTCACACAAG
>OX388320.1:9965579-10207725 GCA_947579605.1 Athripsodes cinereus | reverse complement strand
GCAGTGGAATGGAGTAAAACTTTCACCTCATAAAATCATTATGATCTTTTGTCCATGGAATTCAAGTAGGTTTTCCGCATGCATTTTAGATGAAAATTAGATCATCTGTCATTCATACATATTATGATTCAAAAGTTAGTAACCGATAATATATTTGTGCCTACGTAGTAAGCTGTCTCCTAATGTTATTATATTACAGTCGATATGATCGTGAAAGGGAAAAGCGATCTGATATTATTATTATTGTATGTAGGTACCTACCTTGGTTTCATCTTGATAGAAGTTGACAGTGTGAGTAGGGAGCACCTTGAAACAGTTGCCAAGTATTTGCTAACCAACACTCGTGGCATTTTAGACATGTTAATATTATTAAATTTGTTTCTCATTAAATGACACACGACTTTCCATGATGCGACATGATAACGATGTTTTTAACAGTTCAAAAAATTACACCTACCGTCATTTTATTTTACAAGCCTTTGAAAGCTGGTGAAATTCCACACATTTAATCTATTGCCGTGTATATAAATATATAACAAACTTTCGCAACACATTTATATTTTTCTATTCACCTGTCAGCTTATACCATCACCGTATTTTCTCTTGATTTCAATTAGTTAAAATAACATTTACAGAAACTATCTGTATTTTACGACGAATCACTGAAAGTTGTTAAATTTGAAACGTTGTGGTGATTTTTTTTTTAAATATATATCTGGGTTTTTGTTATAAACCCAAAAACAACCTTATACACCTTTCACAGTAAGCTAAAAGCTTGTGTCGTGAAAGGGGAGTTTGCCGGCACCTGGGATCGAACCCCGGACCCCTTGTTCAGAAGGCCGAGACTCTACCTCCAGGCTACCGACGAACTCGAAACTAATGAAACTAATTGAAACTAATATTGAAAATATGTCTATTATTATAAAGTCTATCCAAATGTGTTTACACATAACCTGATATATGTACAAATAATAAGATGTTATTCAGTTAATTACACTACAATTTATCTACTTACACCTATTATTATGTTTATATTAATTTAATCATTGAATATCTAAACTAAACATATGGACTGTAAATATACACAAACGTGCGGAAAATGATCATCTTATAGAAGAGAAAAATAGGCTAGTATATTTAATATAAGTATACCTACTTTTTAACCTCTAACATATATTGCTGTATTAAATTAAAGATAAACTTTACTTGAAAAATAAATAAGGTATATTATTTTACTTGAAATTGCAATTAATTTATACATATTTTATGCGTTACAAATTTCTCCAAGAAATAAATACGAGGTTAAGTAAATTTACTTTCGTATGCTTTACCTCATAGGTATACAAAAGATATTAAAGTTCTTCAAACAACACATCACACTACTAAATAGAGCGTGTTTTATAAAATAATATAATATATTGTTTGTGAGAAGTTTTATGGATTTTTCTTTGAAGTTTCTTAGAATACTCCAGGTTTATTTGTGTAACTTATATGGCCAGTCTTGACCTAATTCATATTTCCCGTGTAACCAAGTCATTTTTACACCAGGTCCAGACTTCATGCAGTTAACATCCACAACACATTTATATAATATGTTATGCACTTTCAACGATTAAATATGAGCGAAATCCTGAAATAATCGTTAGCAATCGTGCTGTAACGGCTACAATGAGAATAATAAAATATTGTTAAAACGTAAACAAAATTTCCAGTATTAACACTACTTGTTGAAAATTTAAATTGGATTATACCTACATACTGAACTGAGTGAGTCATATCGGATATGATTTTATCAGGGATGGCTCTAAAATTCAAATTCGTGAAAGTAAGCACAAGTGTTTTCGGGAACGACACATGTTTGCTGTTAGCATACATATTTATATGAATGCGCGAGTATAAAAACGAGTTTAATAATATACATATATCTATAATTTAAATGGATTAAGTTGTCTGTTCATTTAAATTTTGATTATTTAATGTATGTGACATTTAATACTGAAAAGCTTAGTCGAATTTGTTTAATATAAGAAATAAACCTACAATCCCTCAAAGCATGATGCTGCTTAATTTAATAATAGCTATAAAAAAATGTGCTTGACGTAGCGTACCTTAAGAAATAATATGCCCTTTTCTCATACATGGACCTCTACCATACCTCTAAACAACACAATATGTGCTTGACGTAGCGTACCTTAAGAAATAATATGCCCTTTTCTCATACATGGACCTCTACCATACCTCTAAACAACACAATATGTGCTTGACGTAGCGTACCTTAAGAAATAATATGCCCTTTTCTCATACATGGACCTCTACCATACCTCTAAACAACACAATATGTGCTTGACGTAGCGTACCTTAAGAAATAATATGCCCTTTTCTCATACATGGACCTCTACCATACCTCTAAACAACACAATATGTGCTTGACGTAGCGTACCTTAAGAAATAATATGCCCTTTTCTCATACATGGACCTCTACCATACCTCTAAACAACACAATATGTGCTTGACGTAGCGTACCTTAAGAAATAATATGCCCTTTTCTCATACATGGACCTCTACCATACCTCTAAACAACACAATATGTGCTTGACGTAGCGTACCTTAAGAAATAATATGCCCTTTTCTCATACATGGACCTCTACCATACCTCTAAACAACACAATATGTGCTTGACGTAGCGTACCTTAAGAAATAATATGCCCTTTTCTCATACATGGACCTCTACCATACCTCTAAACAACACAATATGTGCTTGACGTAGCGTACCTTAAGAAATAATATGCCCTTTTCTCATACATGGACCTCTACCATACCTCTAAACAACACAATATGTGCTTGACGTAGCGTACCTTAAGAAATAATATGCCCTTTTCTCATACATGGACCTCTACCATACCTCTAAACAACACAATATGTGCTTGACGTAGCGTACCTTAAGAAATAATATGCCCTTTTCTCAAACATTTTTGATATCAAGAAAATTAAATATATTTTTTTCTAAAGCTGTTATATTACTTGAATGAAGAGAATGGCTGATGTAGGGAGTAAATTACTAAAAATCCACGAGTATGGAACGGAATAGCCCATAGAGTATTTAATATTATATTAAAAGAATAATAATAGAGGACAGCTTGCATGTTTCTTACATGCAGTTGGTCTGCTGGCTACCCCACTTGTGGGATATGCCGTGATGGTATAGTAGTAGTAGTAGTAGAATAGCCTTTGCTTTAAAAAATAGGTTTTCGAAATAAGCTAGACATACAATACAAACTTGGACATACAATAGTTTAACAAATAAATAAATTTTATTTATATAAAATTTAAACACATATTGTTATAGGCAGTATTTAAGAATTCAAGAATTTTCAAACTTTTATAATTTTATACCTTGTATAGTAGAGAGAGAAAGCGCCCTATTTACGATTCTTCAGATTCGCTCCTAAAATCGTTTTAATGTAAAGGGTGTCATAAAATGAATTTTATTATTTTGTTTTGCTTCTAATCTATTGCCGCTTTTCTAGCATTCGACGTTTGTACATTTTTATTATACGAGATGACGCCTCGACGCGACGCGATGCCGACGTGTCTTTGATAATACGTAAAAAGAAATCTAGCGAGTAAATTAGGTGTTTTATATTTTTGATTAATGATATTTCATACGTAAATGCTTTATGTAACTATAATACACCTACATAAATTGTTTTATTTCATATGAAACTATACATAATATTAGACTTTTACTGTAGTGTATTTCCATAGGTATACACTATTTCTCATTTCAACAAAAATGAAGACATTAGTGGAATGTTTTTCGATCATTTACTTATATTATCACTATTTATTATATCGATAGATGAAGTATCAGATTTCGCAATTAAATCGTTAAATACGAGTTTCTTCTTTTAAATTAATAACTCACTGCTTTTGAAATGCCTTAATCCTTTAATCCCTTTGGTAATGTTGACAAGATTTTTTTAAATATCAAATTGAGAATAATGCAAAAACAAAAATTCAGGTCTCAATGGAAAAACACTGTACTTTTAAATCATCACACATTTTTGTTCATATATAATGATGTAAATATTTAGATACGTTTTTGAGCCAAGTGTGTTCAAGTTTCATGTTCAATTGTAATGATGTACCAGGCATATTCTTCTAAGTCCATTAAATGCAAGATGTTTTATCTTCAAAAATCCGTTTTATTAATTTGATTGAATCTTGACAACAAATCTTTATTTTTTGTTCCATTAGTAATTATCGGGTTCGTCGGTAGCCTGGAGGTAGAGTATCGGCCTCATGAACAAGGGGTCCACGGTTCGATCCCAGGTGCCGGCAAACTCCCCTTTCACGACACAAGCTTTTAGCTTACTGTGAAAGGTGTATAAGGTTGTATTTGGGTTTATAACAAAGCCCATATATATCTTTTTTTTAAAAAAAATACCGTCTAAATAAGTGTGTGAGTTGTAAGAGCAAATTGTATGTATAAATGTGTAATAGTTGATGATATGATATATGCGTGCCGATGATAATATCATATTATATGACTGTATACAATAAACACGTTTAACATTCCAATATGATTAACATACGCTAATAGATTCCATTACAAATTTAGTTCATTGTTAAATAATATCTACATAGGTATACTATGTAAGTAATGAAGTATTAGACATTAGGTATACTTTAAAGGGGTGATACATGAACCATCAATCTCGGCATTGATCGTTAGGTCGTTATCGAGTCGAAGGTATAATAGACATACAGTGAAATACTCACCGTATTGGGGGCTTAAAAAAATACAGATTATGTGTACATAAATTTATTCTACATATTTCAAGTACGAAATTGCGGTTTTCAACACCGAAGTTGATGTAAGGATAATTATTATTCAGAATGCTAATATATCGATATTCCAATTCGCGAGGCAAATGGTAAAAGACTTGACAATCAATATTGTTAACTTGTTGGATCGTCAATTAATAACTCTTCCTATCTGGCATATACCACCACCCACCACTGGAATAAATTGATACTCGAATTCGTAAGTTTCGTTAACGGATTGAACAGAGAGCATGCAAGAGGAACATGTGACGAAACTAATGAATGAAAGGAAATGAATGTTAGATCCAGCCCATCTGCCCCACTAGGATAATAACATGACTATCGATTATTGCGTATTTTGAAATATATAATTTACAATTTTTCAGTTGTATATAAAATGAAATCCATATTCTATAAAAAGTTCTAGTGATCATTTTTAATCTTGGTGTTAAAATTATTTAAACTTATTGAAAAAAATATATGTTTAAATACATAATCTCTGAAAAAGGATACAATAAATTGTCATAATAAAATGTCGAAATTGGTACAAAAATTCCATTAAGGTCCTCAGGGAAAGGTAATGATCATCAAAAGTAAGAGTTGTCGTACCCCCGCCTCGGTGTAACTAAATAATGAATACATTTCTCTCTCTTTCCTTTATGTAGCTGTAAGTATTGTGAATTATCAAAGGACCTTTTCTAATAACCGTGGGCGTATATACAACTATACAACTAGGTACTTACATATATCTAAAACTACAACATTCAACATCCTGACTATCAGTCAACATCAACTGATGGTTCATTCGAATGGAATAACAGACACATTTTTACAACAACAAAAAAATAACACATAAGATATACCTATGTGTGAATGATAATTTTATTTGAAGGCCTGCATATTATAAAAGATTATATGAAGGTGAAACAAGACAAGACCAAAGCCTTATCAAAATTCTGAAAACTGAACATAAGAAGATTAAGAGATTCATTAAAAGTTCCCGGTTTTCTAGAGATAATCCTTGTCAAAACCAACTAAAAGCCGTAAGTAATAAGACACAAAATATCCGAATAGTGCAACAAATTGGTATCAAATGTTATTTACATAAAATATAATTTAAGTTCGTTGCTTAATAGTTGTTGACTTCTGAGTGCATGGGGTCCTTCATCTGCCAGAATCCCTCCCCGTTAACAGTTGACCCGCAATTAGATTGAGAAAAGGTTTCTCATCTCTGGCCGGTTCCACATTCATATTATGTGGTGTTCTCACTTTGGCGAATATCGCCAGACACCAAAATATCGCCAGCCATCTGAACCGTGTGAACAAAATGACAGCTAGTCTGAAACGATAAAAACCAGTAGAAACGATATCGTCTCGAGTTGAGCACCTTCCAACTTTTCGGCCGATTGAACGATTTACGCATGCGCAGATGTGCGCGGCGTTCGTACCTATGGTAAAAACTTTATAACCTATAAATTGTATAATGTTTCCCGCTTCGTGACAGCTGTTATCTTTGTTGTTGGTTTGTGGCGTTTGTTTCCTCAATTAAAAGGCGCCTTATAACCTCTACTATAACATTTTCGACTAAAAATAAACACTTCGCGATCTCCATCTCGACGCCATTTTGAAAACAGTGTCAAAATCAAAGCGCATCTGACAGATCGTTTCTATATCGGTGGACTGTGTGAACAGGTGTGACGATCAATGGATGTCTGGCGAATTTTGTTTTTTCGCCTGGCGATATATTTAGAAATTCGCCTGGTGATATTCGCCAAATGTGAACACACCATTACACGAACACTGCCGCACTTTTACGTTTCGCTCCGGGATTATTTTGATCTTACATAATATATAAAGTTGAATGGTTTTATCGTCGGCATGTGGTTGGCCTTAAAGGCTTCCCTCGTTTATAATTCAGGGACTAATAAATCAGACTACTACTTTAATACCGAATGTTAAACATGTATTTTGCCTCTATAACCTTGACGTTACAAAAACATATTTTGATTTGGTGCAGTTTTGGTTATTTTATTTATAAGTAATTATTGTTAATCTTTTATATCTGAATACCTAATTTACCGCATACTTTACATAGAGTATATTATTAATTTTAGTCCTGAAAATTTACTACATTAAACTTAACGTTCATTTTTGAACCTCCAGTAATCAGAAAAATATTCTACAAAATATATAACAGAAATAAATGCACGAAGTAGAAATTAATGTAGAATATTGAAATAATGTGCAGTTTTTTCGTTTAATAACACTAAATATTCCAATAGTTAACTTCCAGGTAAAAACCAGGCACGAATTGCCTTTAACAAAAAATCCAAAATATTAGAATCCCCTAATATTGATCTAAGCGTGAGGAAGAATCTCACTAAAGCCTTTGTGTGGAGCATTCTGCTATATGGGTGCGAGACGTGGACCATCAGTAAGAGGGAAAGCGGACGGTTAGCGGCATTTGAAATGTGGTGCTATAGACGCATGCTGAAGATTCATTGGTCGGAACACGTCGAAAACGAAGAAGTGTTAACCAGGGTTGGCGAAAAAAGGCAACTCCTCAAAAGAATCTGCCAACAACGAGCTAATTGGATTGGCCACAACATCAGGCACCCAGGACTGCTCATCGCAATCGCAGAGGGCAGGACCGAAGGCACAAATGGCAGAGGTCGACCGAGAGACGCCTATATGGACCAACTGAAGAGGGACATGAGCTGTGGCTCATATATGGAGTTGAAGAGACTGGCTGAGAATAGGGAGGAGTGGAGAAATAAGTCAAAACTCGTTGCAGACCAATCCAATGGATTGTAACTCATTATATATATAGTTAACTTGTACATACATCACAGAAAAGTATTGTCATCCATACTGTCGTGTCAGAGATCTACTACGAAGACATAGTATTGTCATCCATACTGTCGTGTCAGAGATCTACTACGAAGACATAGTATTGTCATCCATACTGTCGTGTCAGAGATCTACTACGAAGACATAGTATTGTCATCCATACTGTCGTGTCAGAGATCTACTACGAAGACATAGTATTGTCATCCATACTGTCGTGTCAGAGATCTACTACGAAGACATAGTTTTTAGTAGCAAGTACTTGATAATAAATTGTCATTACCATTACAATGTTATTAAATCACACTTCATTTCTATGGATGAAATGTAGGTTGCTAAATATGCCGTATAGACTATAATTGTCCTTATATTTATTGGTTGGTAAGAAGATACTATATGCTACGTGGAAGACGAGCATCCAAATTGCTACGTGTGTGGTTTCCATTAACCACGCTCTCACATAACAAGTAAATTATGCTTCGTCCAACGGTCGAACACACAATTTATTACAAAAGCAAAATTAGAACAATGAACAAAGTTTCAAACTGAACTATAAGAAGCAAAATACATATTCTGTAGAGTAATACTGTTATAAATATAGATCTATATGCTCGTTAAGTAGTCTAGAGATATTAAGAAGTAAAAGGTCTATACTCGTGTTTATGTCTAGGGGTTTCTTACAAGTGTATAGGGCCCTTTTTTACTTGGCTCTGGGCGAGAGAGGCCTCTGTGTCATGCTTACCCTTAAGTCCACAAGCAGTCAGGTTACCAGGAACACCTTACTCCTTCAGTATACCATTTATAACTTATTGAATAGAATCTTCATATTATGTATCAAAGTAAATTTATAGACATATCCATGTAAACAACAAAATTATATATATATCATGTGAAACTAAGATTATCAAAAGTACTTCGTACCCTTCAAAGAAAGAGGCTGTTTCATTTCTATCAATGGAGCCTTTAATTTAGCTCTTGGTTGCCTTCATAGTGAGTTAATATGGTCTTCCTCCCAAGGGTTGGTCCAGGATTCGAACCTTTGTTACATAACTACTCCGAGTATAAACTAGGTTATTGGAAGATTATATACAAGGAGGCGGAGAGATGTACTTTAGTATTATTAAGAGTATTGAATCTACTGGTGGGTATACAAAATGAATTTCAATAGAAAGATATCGGATGGTAAGTGATTTACATTTATTGTGTAAACATATACATTACATAACAAGACAGTTACTTTCAAAGTAAATCTGTAGGGAATACTATTCCATACAATACGCAAAATTATGAAAGTATTGCCATATTTGGATAGAGACAGTAAAACACACAATGGTAATTATTAAATACACCAACCTTGGTATTACAAATATAAATCAATACCAGGATTATCGTGTGGTCTATTAAATGTAATTGGAATCATTCACTCTTCATTCATACTCAAAATCTTATATTATTACACAAAGGAAATCAATATATAGATAGTTCAATGATAATATGAACTTAGTTATGAAAAAATCATCATTATATACCATATACAGGAGTAATATAGTCACTTACAGATAGACGGCGAGCAGGAGTTGAATAACACAAAGACGACCCATACAACCAAATACGGTCGCCGTGACTAAAATATCAGCCACAAAATAATCCATACACATATTGTACATACAATGTTCACCCGCCGTGTTCTAAACGCTATAGTGTAAGGTTATATGACAAAATGTACACTCAATATCCACGCACTGCAACTAATTTGAGAATGCGTGATGTTAAGAACACAATGTAAAGGAATAATGTCTACGCGTCGTACCCAAATTGCCACTGAATGATGTTTAGTACACTTAGTGTACCCAAAGAAGTAGCCGTTATAGAAAAAGTTATCTCAAGGTCTTGGTCGTATAATAAGTTGACAGTTGTCAAAACAATACCAGTGTTGCTCAACATTGCACAGAAGGGGTATGAACAAGATTAAATTAAAATGTTCGATCTTGACAGAGTTAAGTGTTAACTCATTTCTATGAGTGATAAAAATTATATAATATTCATACCTGTTTTATCTACAATGTGAATTATGTATATTTTTTTTTTTAATATTTACCATCTTTTTTACTCTTACTCCAACATCGGTATGGAATGGAAAGTATATTAAAAAAAAACACACACATACATATGAAAAACAATTTAATGTACATAAACAAAAATGATTTTGAAATAAATTATGTAATTTCTGTTGCAAATTCCTGCAGGTAGACTGGTTTAATTAGATGCAAGATATTGTAAAAATTGGTCAAATTTCACTTCACAATCATGGTGTCTTCAAAAAATGGTTTTAATTAAATCAATTGGTCATTTCCATTTCAATTTGCATATCTTCTTATTGTCCCAATTTTCTTATATGTTTTAATCTGAAAATAAATAGAAAATATTATTCATTTAATAACTCTTTTTTCTTTGCAAATAATTTTATTTATTTATTTGTTTTATTCTTCTTGCACATCATCATTCATATAACAAATTAAATAAAGCAGTACACACAAGAAAAAACACAATTACTTCAATTTCTTATAGGTATATGTGTAATGAATAATACTTACGCCTTTATTTTCAACCTTTGTTATGGTTAATAACACTATTTTGGATAAAAGTGTCTACTTCCTTCACAGTGCATGTCTTGTCTGCAAGATCGCATATATCTAAAAACATCAAAATACCAAATATTAAAAAATATTATTACTCAAAGAAAATTAATTTACGTACATAATTATATCAGATACTGCCGCACAGTTTGACAACCATTTAAGGTCCATTAAACGAGTGTGGCCATATTGGAACAATGATACTAAATGCCAAGCCATTTCAAAAATGCAATTTATCTGATTATTATAACAAATTTGACATAGATTCGTCAATATTTTATCCTAATTTTACCAATATCATTTGCCAGCTACCTGGTGGTATCAATTTCTTTAATTTTTGTAGTTACATAAATATTATAACTATAAAACAATATCTCCTACCTTCAGAATTCAAATGGCGTTCTTGTTTCTAGTGAATATTTTTATAAACTGCACAGTCAATCAACATCTCGCACTCAAAATGACGATGATCTCCGAAATACTTTATCATTTATTAGATCGCTTCCGCAATCAACGCCATTAATAATTTTACGACAAAACAACGATGCACCACACAGATAGAACGCAGCTACAACGAAACATGTCATCTATTATTTTCGTTTGTCGTTCGGATTTCTCCGTGTTCATGTTCGTGTTTTCTGTTGAGATGCGCGCGCGCGCGCTATAGAATATAGAATGTAGCTGTGACTAACCTTCCCCATTTTTAGGAACCGTTTAACAAAAAGTGCGCGCCCTGATACCAATTTGATCCCGGTGTAGGAAAACGAGTGTAGTGAATGTTCTCTAACTGATACCAAAATGGTTGTATGGGGAGTATGTTATAGATGACGTATTTTGCACACATAGACGGCAGAAGGCAGGATCGTGGAAGAGACATACTCTGATGCTTCTATGGCGGTCGCTGGTTATACTCAAAGACGTACAGGAATGTGGTGTTGTCAGAATCAGATAGATCCTGTCCTCAGGACGAAGAGATCGCCACTTCACAAGTGATAAGAGAAATCATTTACGTTTCAACACTATTCTCAGTGCCAAAGGAATAAGGCGTCACTATTTCCATAGTCTGTCCAAGCATATACGGGTGGTCATTTAATCACTCTCATAGCAAGGGTCGTAACCAGAAAAGTTAAGAGAGGATCATCTCGTTCTCATAAGAATGAGTGTTCATTGATAAACTACTGATGCGCAATATACAGACTCTCGCGTTGAAGATGTATTCGTTCCTTCGGAACCCATTCTTGTTTTAGTTAAATTTATATCACTGAGCAAGTATAAAGAATTGTTTAAGTGATTCTTTTATGAATCCTAACAATGAAAAGTTGTTCAGAAACAAGGGATTATCTTATTTCACACGGATATGAAAAATGGCGGCAACTGCAACAACCACGCCCAAAAGCACACAAATGCTACATCACTCAAAAAAACTCCAAATGTTATCTTAATATCACTTCGACAACGTAATCTATATGACACAAAGGATACTCAAGCCTGTTCACGATATTATTTGGTTTATTGATTACTATTGATTATTAATAAGAATGGATTTATAGTACACTAATGTTGGCGGTAAATCCGGTCACGCGCATAACAATTGACACAGGTTGTTTTAAAGTACATTATTACACGGCACACAACAAGAATTATTTTATGAACGCAGGAGGACAACAAGATTGATCATTACACTGTTATGAAGTTTGCCTCTAATTATCTAACAATACTATTAACTGGTCGTAATTACTACGGTGACTGTCCGCCGCGAGAACAGAGTGGGCACTGGGCCACCCTATACGTGTGGACTAACCCATCGTCAAGGAGAAACTGTTTTGTCATAACGGACTTCGAAAAGACGTTACAAAAAAAGAACATTCCATGGACATCACGTGTTAGTGGTGATGAGTGCACCATTCGTATGCACGAGGATACCCGAGGATTACCGACAAGGTGTAGAGAAAATATAATAATATTATTATTTATTATTGAGTGACGACAAAGGACAACTACGAATTATTGGTATAGCAGTGGATATGAACGTATTACGCGTTGAATATTTTAATGCGTAGCATTCTCCGTCTGCGCCCCCTTTTTGAAAATTTGAAGTGAAACGACAAATTTTCAAAGAGACGTAAAGTTAAAAAAAAGAAAAAAAGTTGAGAACCACTGGACAAGTTAATAATTGAGAAACACCGGTTATATACAAGAGTTAGTACGTCCTCCTTGCTCTGCCCGTCCTGTCAAAGACACGCCCCTCTCATCCGTAAGTGACGCGACATATTATTACACATAGAAAGGGACAACACTATGAATACTACATACATATCAAACAACAATTAACTTTTCTTATAAATAAGCAACAATCCTATAGCCCAACATTTACTTATTTTAAACACTCGCGGTTACAGGCCATGCTGAAGGAATTTTGGCGCACTGATTTTTCCTCCAGTTAAATTTCACTTCACTCAAGTAACACTATATTATTTATAAGACAGGGCTCCTAAGCAACGTAATTAAATAATACAACAATTACAACATTCAACATTCTTTATAACATTTATATAACAATTACCTTATATTAATAACATGTACAATATATCAATAAAATTTACAATATATGTGTATGAGGTTCCGTAGCTAATGGAATATATACATACTAATAATTATAATAAAATCGGATAGTTTAATTAAAATAGAAATATCCAACGACAAGAGTAGTTGGTCTATAACCACCACGCAACGCACAATGTACCGACACTAGTGTCCCGGCATTAGTAGTTCGCGGCTTTCCACAACATTAATATTACGAAGAATTTAATATACATACAAGTTAGAGATGTCTCATTTTATACGTGTTTACCCATCCGATATGAAAGACACTCACAATTAAATATAACATACGTCATGTACTATAGACGAATCATATAGCAAGACATTATAAGAACAAAATAAATATTTACATATAACGATTTTCATATACATATGGTCACATAATATTCTCACGGCTTTGATCAATATACGTTTAGACTCTAATTCGCGCTCGTACATACGGATTAGGTCAGTATTTTTCTTTTCAATTACAACCACAGAGGCATTCCTCGTAGGACTCTATAACACATAAAAATTTCAATTTAATTTTACAATATAATTGCGAACAATACAATTTACACATACGCTTGTCTCATATAATGTACAGCCAGGACGTCTACTGCTATACATCATACGACATTCCATATATATACAATATGAGTATTAAAATTTTACAAGTGCTCCACTTACAAAACGATATCGATGTGGACACAAAGTATACACAATGACGACAGAAGACTACAACATTTGTGGGGGTTATTATTAAAGAGAATCTCTGTCTGGGGTATTCGATATTTTTCATTCATCATACTACATACATCATCTATAATTCCTCATTCAGGGCTCACACAGTCACACTCACATGCATACATCATACTACCTACAATTGTCACCAATATCGAAAGACAGGATAGAAAATGAAGGGTTCGAGGAATTTATATTTAATCGATAATTGTCATCATTATATAATCCATGGACCAGTGTCGTTGGCGCTTGTACCTATGTCTACTCTATTGTACTTTACATTCCATTCCTCAACAAGACGATACAACACACAATTCGCTACATATAATATTTTATTTATACTAAAATTGGCATAAGTCACAATACATAACAGGGATATTCAATACTTTTCATCTTTCAGAATATCCTTCACGTGAAACTTTCCACTATAAACACCATCCATTGACTCTAAAAGATACACGTTATCTGACAACTTTGACCTAATACGATTTTTCACAAAACGAGGGGCCAATTTAGACATGAATTCCGCAGCTGCATTGGATTTTACAAAATTTCTACGATAGACTACATCACCAGGACGATAATCTACTCGTTTTCGACGAAGATTGTAACGAGAGGCAGATTTTTTATATGATTCAGTCAGCATGTCAGTAACCTCATTATATACATCGTACAATACATCCAATTTTTGTTTGTAAGAGTTCTTCAGTTCATCCGAAGGATTTTCATCTACATTAGAACTCAAACTTTTGAAAAATGAAGCATGTTGCACGCTTTCAAATCCATGCATAAGAAAATGGGGTGAATATCCCGTCGCAAAAGATACATTATTATTCAAACTGGCTTGTACTATGGGTAATTTCTTACTCCAAATTCTATGATTATTATCAACCAAAATCGAAAGAGCGGTACCAATGGTTTGATTGTACCTTTCAACTGTATTAGATTGTGGAGCATAATATGCTGAATACAAAATCTTTTCTATCCCATACGATTCTAAAAATGATTTGAATGAACGGGAACAAAAATAGGTGGCATTATCCAATAAAATACATTTCGGCACAGAATATGGTAAGAAAATTCTTTCCTCTAGGCATTTCTGAATTATGGCAGAGGTACATTTTCGCAATGGAAAAATCCAAACAAACTTAGTAAAAACGCATACCACAGATAATATATAAACGTATCCTTCGACACTTTTGACAAAAGGACCTATTATATCAATTGATAGAGTCTGTAAAGGCATGGACACCAATTTAGGTTTTTCCATAATACCACGTGGTCCAGAAGTAGCAATTTTATGAGTTTTACAGACTTCACAGTTGTTTACAAATCTAGCGACTGAAAGATGCATGTTCGGCCAATAGAAATATCTTCGTAAATGTTTGTACGTTTTATAAGTACCTTCATGACAAGAATCGCCACTACAATGATATTCTTGAATTACTCTTAAAGCATCGAGTTTTGGCAATACTAATTTCCATTCATGAGGTGACAATAAAGTGTTAGACGATTTGGTGTATCTATACAATTTTCCTTCCATTATCTGATAATTCGGGTAAGCTTGTGGGTAATTTTCACAACCTTTCTTAAGCTTGTTATACACTGCATCACAGGTATCAGTGATTTCTGTAGGCAACGTCAAAGTTCCAATTTCCACACGACTAAGGCAATCAGGTACAACATTTAATTTACCTGGTCGATGAGTTACATCAAAATCAAAAGCACTCAAACGAGTCGACCAGCGAGCTAATCTTCCAGTAGGATTCTGTAATTTGTGCAACCACTGCAAAGAAGAGTTATCAGTGATCAAGTGAAAACGTACACCATCTAAATAATTACGGAAGTGAGTTATAGAACACAGGGCTGCCAACAGTTCCTTTTCACAAATGGAGTAATTTCTTTCAGGACCGGTGAGCTTACGTGAAAAGTATGCAATCGGATGTTCACCATCTTCCAGTTTTTGCATCAAAATTCCTGACATAGCAAGATCCGAACAGTCAGTATGTAAATAAAATTCTTTCGCATAATCAGGTTGAACTAAAACAGGTGCAGATTGTAAAGCCAATTTTAAACTGTGGAACGCATTTTCAGCTTCTTCGTTCCATACAAACTTTTTGTTTTTTCTAGACGTTAGGGCACTCAAAGGGGCTGCTATATGTGCGAAGTTTTGTATGAATTTTCGATAATAAGAACACATACCCAAGAAAGATTTTACCTGTTTCGGTGTAGTAGGGGTGGGAAATTTTTTCATGGCTTCTATTTTGAGTTCATCAGTTCTTAACCCTTCGCCATCTACAATATAACCCAAGTAACGCAGAGATGATTTACAAAATTCAGACTTAGTCATATTGATAGTGAGACCATTTTCCTTCAAGATAGATTGTACAAGTCTTAGGTCATTACAGTGTTGTTCAAAGGTTTCACTTACAATCAGGATATCGTCAAGATAACAATGTACACGACCGGGAAAGCGGTGACTGAACAGTTTGTCAGCAATCATTTGCATGTGACTAGGAATATTACGTAGACCAAACGGGCACACAGAGAATTGGTAAGATCCACGTCCATCAATGAAGAAGGCGGTTTTCTCCTTAGATTCAGGCGATAATGGAAGTTGCCAGAAAGCCTTGGACAGGTCCAGAGCAGTTAAAAACTTGGCATCACGCAAACCGTCCAAGATACGATCAATCCAAGGTAGACAATACGAGTTTGGTTTAGTTACTTTGTTCAGGCCACGACTGTCCAAACAGAAGCGAGGTTCTCCATTCTTTTTATTAACTATCAACGCAGGCGACTGCCAAGAAGAAGAAGCAGGTTCTATGACTCCTAATTGTAACATTTTATCAATTTCCTTGTTCATGATTTCTTTCTTTGCATGAGGAATAGGATAATGTCTCTGCCTAACAGGATCTCCAATGGTTTCAATCTTATGAAAAATTCCTTTCAAGCGGCCCAATCCTTTCTTTTCATATGAAACATCTTCATAGGATCGCTTGATATCATCGATAATAACAACTTGTTCCGAGGTTAAATTGGTCGGACCAATCAATCCTTTGGTTACAACAGGCGGTTCAGGAGTGAGACCAGCAGAAAAAATACGTTCATCTATTTGGGTTACAGCATTTAAATGTAATACAGGAGGTATTGTACAGACAGACACAGGAAAAAGTTCAGGACAGATATTAAATCCTTTCCAAAAGTCAATTCCTAACAAGTAAGATGACGTTATAGATGGAACAACTAAAAACGTGATACATTTTTCAATACCCTGATACTGTACAGGTAACGTTAAGGTTCCTAAAACAGATTGACCATTCCCATCCGCAGTGAGTACACGAGTTTCACAAGGTACAAGAGGATATCCTAAGTTCAAAAATTGGACATGAGAATTCTTTCCTAGAATTGATATCACCGCCCCACTATCCAATAGTGAGAGACAGATTACAGAATGAATTTTAATATTAACGTAAGGTCGGCCATCATTTTCTTTTCTAACAACACGAGTTGTGCATAAATTTCTGGTTACCCCTCGGTAATTATACCGTGAGTTTCCGTCTGACGATATTACATCTGAAGATGAAGAACGAGCTATCGTATCGGAAGGATGTCTTAACGAGGGAGAAATTAGTTTTTTGAAAACGACGGGGGTGGTCTAGAAGTATCCGGCATCAGCGATGCAGGTTTTTGTTCACGCATGGCATTGTTATATCTATTCCTGGGTGAACGACGGGGTGTAAAATGTCTAACTCTGTTTTTACATTCCTTAGAAATGTGTCCAACATGTCCGCAAGAAAAGCATCGTATGACTGGTTTGGGACGATTCTCTACTGCATTAACTCTCATGGCAGTAGGTCTAGAAGAAGAAGAAGAAGTATGGCCCTTGGTCAGACGATCGAAGTTGGAGACCATTCTTTCCAGTTCACTTACTGACGAAATGTGAGAACTAGCCAAAAGAGAGACATATCTCTGATGTAACCCGCGTTTGAAGACTTCCAACAATTCATTCTCAGTCAGTTTCTCATCAAGGGAGCTATTCATTTCTATTATTCGGGCAATATAGTCTGCTGAAGTTTCGTAATTGTTTTGTATCGACGACCAAATACGTAATTTTCTATCTATCATAAATCCAGGGGCTTCAAAACGGTGGTAAAAGAGTGCCTTGATAGCTTCCCAAGTCATTTCCTCTTTAAAAATTATTCGAAAGTGTGTAAGCGCTCGATCCTTCAGAAATTCAGGCAAAACGTATACCAATTGTTTATTTGGGAACCTCCTAGCCCTTGCAATTTCTTCCAACCGCGTAAAAAAGTTTCTTACATCACCGAGACCATCAAAAGGTTTTACTGGCCAAGATCCAAAATTTACATTCAAAAGCTGTGAGGTTTTACTAAGACTTAAAGCATTATCGAAGGATTTCTCGATAGATGCCGACTCTTCTACAGCAACAACGTTCACATTGCTAGACACGGATGTACAAGGTGGTTCCATATCAAGAGATATTTGAGCATTCATACGCGATTGTGGAGCAACTTGTTCGAATTCTACTTCCAGATTTTGTTTATTATATTCTAACGCTTGCCTTCTCAAACTAGGAATTGAACGTTTCGGTATAACTCCTCTTTCAGATAAAGCTTTCTTTAGTGTAGCACCGTTAGCTTTGTCTACATTGGGAATTGGACCCAAAAATAACAATGGTTCAAATCGAGACATTATTATAAAGAAAGTATGACAAAGGTTCTAAAACTTTAGATGCTCAAAAACTTTTAAGTTACACACGAAAATTTATCTTTGAATGACAAAGGTTCAAGAGATATTTGGTTGTGCTGACAATGTTACTATCTTCCGACGCTTCAATGTTTTATTTTATGTTTTATAAATAACTAAAATTATTTTCACACTCTCCTACGCTTTTTCTATTCTTACAAACTAGTTTCTTAAACGTGTCTTTCGACACTAGGGAGGGACTCGGTGCTCTGGTAGATAAAAGAAGTTTATCGCCACCACCCAATTCGGATTAAATCTGATTACACAATGAGTAATCAATCGTTAACAAAACAAAATTCTGATCACGAGATCTATTTAATAAATAAATAAAATTTCTTACGATTATTTACTCGCGCACAGTTTGAGAAAGTGCGTACTTACCAATTATACTTTGTTTATACTTCGTATCTACGGAAATTCCCGCGCGAAACGTAATACATTCAATATTTCGCGGGAAACTTGTGTTCCCACCAAATCTTAACAAAAGTCGGTTTTCACACTACGCTATATTCCAACCAGTCGCGCGGCGATTTACTCGTGAGATTTAACAGTTATCACTTCACACACATATTTGCATTACACATGATTGCTACAAGACATATCAATTGTACATAAAATTTATCACAAATGGCATTAAAAGCAACATGTAAACCCAAGCGTAGTCATGACACAGATTTTTTCAAGTTTGTAATTATTCGAATTACTGTATATCCGAGAAACGAATTCACAATTTATTCGTCTTCTTTTTGATATTATCCCGGACGAGCCCCCAAATTGCTACGTGGAAGACGAGCATCCAAATTGCTACGTGTGTGGTTTCCATTAACCACGCTCTCACATAACAAGTAAATTATGCTTCGTCCAACGGTCGAACACACAATTTATTACAAAAGCAAAATTAGAACAATGAACAAAGTTTCAAACTGAACTATAAGAAGCAAAATACATATTCTGTAGAGTAATACTGTTATAAATATAGATCTATATGCTCGTTAAGTAGTCTAGAGATATTAAGAAGTAAAAGGTCTATACTCGTGTTTATGTCTAGGGGTTTCTTACAAGTGTATAGGGCCCTTTTTTACTTGGCTCTGGGCGAGAGAGGCCTCTGTGTCATGCTTACCCTTAAGTCCACAAGCAGTCAGGTTACCAGGAACACCTTACTCCTTCAGTATACCATTTATAACTTATTGAATAGAATCTTCATATTATGTATCAAAGTAAATTTATAGACATATCCATGTAAACAACAAAATTATATATATATCATGTGAAACTAAGATTATCAAAAGTACTTCGTACCCTTCAAAGAAAGAGGCTGTTTCATTTCTATCAATGGAGCCTTTAATTTAGCTCTTGGTTGCCTTCATAGTGAGTTAATATGGTCTTCCTCCCAAGGGTTGGTCCAGGATTCGAACCTTTGTTACATAACTACTCCGAGTATAAACTAGGTTATTGGAAGATTATATACAAGGAGGCGGAGAGATGTACTTTAGTATTATTAAGAGTATTGAATCTACTGGTGGGTATACAAAATGAATTTCAATAGAAAGATATCGGATGGTAAGTGATTTACATTTATTGTGTAAACATATACATTACATAACAAGACAGTTACTTTCAAAGTAAATCTGTAGGGAATACTATTCCATACAATACGCAAAATTATGAAAGTATTGCCATATTTGGATAGAGACAGTAAAACACACAATGGTAATTATTAAATACACCAACCTTGGTATTACAAATATAAATCAATACCAGGATTATCGTGTGGTCTATTAAATGTAATTGGAATCATTCACTCTTCATTCATACTCAAAATCTTATATTATTACACAAAGGAAATCAATATATAGATAGTTCAATGATAATATGAACTTAGTTATGAAAAAATCATCATTATATACCATATACAGGAGTAATATAGTCACTTACAGATAGACGGCGAGCAGGAGTTGAATAACACAAAGACGAGTATGTTATAGATGACGTATTTTGCACACATAGACGGCAGAAGGCAGGATCGTGGAAGAGACATACTCTGATGCTTCTATGGCGGTCGCTGGTTATACTCAAAGACGTACAGGAATGTGGTGTTGTCAGAATCAGATAGATCCTGTCCTCAGGACGAAGAGATCGCCACTTCACAAGTGATAAGAGAAATAATTTACGTTTCAACACTATTCTCAGTGCCAAAGGAATAAGGCGTCACTATTTCCATAGTCTGTCCAAGCATATACGGGTGGTCATTTAATCACTCTCATAGCAAGGGTCGTAACCAGAAAAGTTAAGAGAGGATCATCTCGTTCTCATAAGAATGAGTGTTCATTGATAAACTACTGATGCGCAATATACAGACTCTCGCGTTGAAGATGTATTCGTTCCTTCGGAACCCATTCTTGTTTTAGTTAAATTTATATCACTGAGCAAGTATAAAGAATTGTTTAAGTGATTCTTTTATGAATCCTAACAATGAAAAGTTGTTCAGAAACAAGGGATTATCTTATTTCACACGGATATGAAAAATGGCGGCAACTGCAACAACCACGCCCAAAAGCACACAAATGCTACATCACTCAAAAAAACTCCAAATGTTATCTTAATATCACTTCGACAACGTAATCTATATGACACAAAGGATACTCAAGCCTGTTCACGATATTATTTGGTTTATTGATTACTATTGATTATTAATAAGAATGGATTTATAGTACACTAATGTTGGCGGTAAATCCGGTCACGCGCATAACAATTGACACAGGTTGTTTTAAAGTACATTATTACACGGCACACAACAAGAATTATTTTATGAACGCAGGAGGACAACAAGATTGATCATTACACTGTTATGAAGTTTGCCTCTAATTATCTAACAATACTATTAACTGGTCGTAATTACTACGGTGACTGTCCGCCGCGAGAACAGAGTGGGCACTGGGCCACCCTATACGTGTGGACTAACCCATCGTCAAGGAGAAACTGTTTTGTCATAACGGACTTCGAAAAGACGTTACAAAAAAAGAACATTCCATGGACATCACGTGTTAGTGGTGATGAGTGCACCATTCGTATGCACGAGGATACCCGAGGATTACCGACAAGGTGTAGAGAAAATATAATAATATTATTATTTATTATTGAGTGACGACAAAGGACAACTACGAATTATTGGTATAGCAGTGGATATGAACGTATTACGCGTTGAATATTTTAATGCGTAGCATATACTATTATTCAAACTATACCTTCAGGCCTTATACCAGACGGAATAGGCATCCCCCCAACATTATTTCTACTTTCGTCCTTCTTCAACAACATCCAAGTCTCACTAGCATAGTATAGGTACCAGTATGTCAATATGAACCAGCAAATTTTGCCATGCTCGATACATTTCCATTGCTGACAATGGATCGAAGTGCACCGTTAACTCTAGCATCGGCCAACTTTCTTCTTTCGATGTCCCAATCGTATCTTTCACCCTTCAAAAACAAATTTCCTAAATATACATACTCACTTACTTGTTCTAAACAGTCATCACCAACCTTTATTTTACAAATCATGGTGCTACAGACACATGCTGAATATCGACTGGTTAAAATATGTAGAAAACAAAGGGATGTTGATCGGGGTAGGCAAAAATGGGCAACTCCTTAAAAAGGTCAGCCAATAACGAGAAAACTGGATACCACACCAGAGGCCTGAGTCAACAACACACTTTCGTCTCACGTTCCCGCTCCGTTAGCGTTCGGGTGCAGACGATGTTGCAAGCAAGTGTCAATTTCGTTGCTAAGATACACAATAGTTACGAAAATTAACACTTTGGCGCACCATCGTCTGCACCCGAACGCTAACGGAGCGGGAACGTGAGACGAAAGTGTGTTGTTGACTCAGGCCTCTGTTTATCACAATCGCGGAGAGCATGACCGAAGACAGGAATAGTAGAGACATGAACTGTGACACATAAGTAGAATTAAAGAGATTAACAAAAAATAGGTAAAAATTTTATTTTTTATTTATTTTATTTTTTATTTTATAAAATAAACGGCTATAAGCCTTTAACAAAAAATTATATAATTTACATATAAATAAAAAAATAAAGAAGAAAAAATTGAGAAGAAAATATTCGATTCGATCCAGGGTGCCGGCGAACTCCCCTGAGGTGCCTTGGTGGGTTGCATGAAGATAAAAACGGGACAAAGGTGTAACTAAAGAGTAGATATTAAAAAGAATATTTTGCAGTCACATTTAAATTAGTGATTCGACATCAACACATATTTCTCCTGCGGAAATAAGTAATAGGTGGGCCTAGTCAAAACACATTTTAGCGTTACGTTTTCGTTCAAACGTGGACGGCGTTGCGAGAACGCGTCAATTTTCGTAGCTACTTGTGTATTTTAGCTACAAAAATTGACGCGTTCTCGCAACGTCGTCCACGTTTGAACGAAATAAAAACGAAAACGTAACGCTTAAATGTGTTTTGACTAGGCCCAAGGATTCATAATATATTTTTTTATTACTTATCCTTCAAATTTTCAAATCCTCCATCTAAAATAATTTCAAAGTATCACGAGTACGTTGGTAAAGCATTAAACCAAATAGGGTGGATTGTATTTCAGTGTTAAATATTTGATTAGGTATTTATTTGTAATATAAACTAAATATTCAACCTTCGTGTTTAGTTTTATCGCAGATGGAAACTTCATGGAGCTTGGAGGAAATAGAGATATCGGGAAAACTACCGAGTATAATTAATTATCATACAATCATTCAAAAAGATAAAATAAAATTATACTTTTGTAAATCTTATTTGTTTGATAGAGTATAAATATCTTTGCCCATTGGCAAAAATTAATGTGTGATAGTATACCTACTTACTATCTAGGTAGGTACTATTCGTCTTCCACAAAAATAAATATATAAGTGTCTCAACAAATAATATTCATCTTTCCGCGGTAAACAGAAGAAGAAAACACCTTCTGCTGCAAACCCTGACAGCATCGTCTATCATTTCAATATAATTTATAGTTCTGTTTGTTAAAACATTTTCTTTATTTTTCGCAGAGGAATAACTTCGCATTGTTATCATTGCTCTTTTTTTTGGAAAAGTCATTCATGAAAATACATTTTACCATGGGAACAATATAAAGGGAATACGGTTACAACAAAATATGAAAGTTGGGGGAAATTGGATCTATGTGTGATTGTTGTTGAACGAATTTGCAATCCAATACAACAAATTTCAGTTAAATTAATTTTCTTAAACGACTTGGCTAGTTAATCAATGAGTAGACACGTTTTTTTCAAGGTTTTAAATATAGTTTTTTCGTGCAAACTAATACCTACTGGTTTTACACATACGTTATTTGTGATAGATATACATAATAATTTCATAACTTTTTTAATGCACAACAGATTTTCAAATGTGTATAGAATTAATTTACGTTTTTAGGTATCATAAAAGTATATAGATGAGTAATTAGATAATGCACAGGAATTTTTAAAAGTCTGTGCGGAGAATATTAAAAAGCATATTTATTTAATTGATTCATACAAAATAATCATTCGATTTCTCATGAAGAAAGTATGTATCTACATATTTCATAAAGTAAAGCGTGAAACTTGTACTATTCATACTAATAACTTACTGAATACGTTGTTTCTTGTTTCATGAATGGCAGATGAAAATAAATTCTTGTAAATAGCACAATTATAGCGTACATACTACTTATGAAGATATATTGCGGTGATTAATCAGAACAGAATTAACATACATCTACCTTTATCGTATATTGTATATACATAGGTATGTTGGGTTTAGCTTCAGCTTTTAATTAAGTTGTGGTTTGATAAACAATTAATCTAAATACACACGAACTTGAATAACGTGTAAATTATAAATAGTAGTCAACAAAGCAAACTTTAGGTTTTAAATAAGATTATTTATTTACATTCTAATCTTAAAACACTGGAGTTATTTAGATTCGATAATACCATAGGTATATTTATTTAAAAATCTCGATCCTTCTCAAAGAGTTTTTGGAGATGTCCTGTCATGAGAGTAAATATAATAAATACAAAGACAATTTTTATAATTGTATAAGTACATATGTAAAAAATATTTATAATATAACGTGTACGATTAAATATGTTTGAATTTAAACACCTCACTTTCCTTAGAAATTGCAGTTCGTTTAGAGCTTATTTTAAATCAAAAATTAAAAAAAAAACATTATAAATATTATATCGATTTGTTTAGTCTTACAAAAGTGCTATAATTGCAATAGGTATACGAAAACATCATCATATAAATATTATATCGATTTGTTTAGTCTTACAAAAGTGCTATAATTGCAATAGGTATACGAAAACATCATCATATAAATATTATATCGATTTGTTTAGTCTTACAAAAGTGCTATAATTGCAATAGGTATACGAAAACATCATCATATAAATATTATATCGATTTGTTTAGTCTTACAAAAGTGCTATAATTGCAATAGGTATACGAAAACATCATCATATAAATATTATATCGATTTGTTTAGTCTTAAAAAAGTGCTATAATTGCAATAGGTATACGAAAATTGAAAGGCATAGTATTATTTCCTTTTAACTACAATAATGAAAATATAAGTAGATTAAAAAATACCTAAGGCATAATTGACCGTGTTATTTCAATTTTCATACTTCATAATTACCTACTTCTTCACTTCTTTAATAATTGATTCAATAGGTACTAAAAACACAAATATTTTTAAACTACCAAAAAAGCAATATATTATTCGTTGATTCCATGAAACTTATTTATTTAAATGAAATAATAATTTATTTGATAATATTATCAGGAAACTTTAATGTGCCTCTAGAACAGCATTCAGGTTCAGATTCAGGTGTTGATCGTGAAATAGTTAAACTTATTAATATTACTTGATGACTGTTACAATAAACTTCAGTATCTATACCTATGTAGGTACATTATTATTAAATAACAGCATTGCGGTATTACGGCATAATAAGAAGATACATACGAGAACATAGATATTATTATCTTCATTGTATAAAGCGATTACTACCAACAACAATATAACCATTCATTGTTGCTTTTAATATTCCACGTTAATATAAATTATGTTAATTTATATCATCTTTTAATCAAATGTAATTGTTGCGAAGTTATTTTTAAAATTGGTTAGTCGATTGAATGATGATGTGATTGTTAAAGAGCTATTTTGTATTGAGATTTATTACTAGTATTGGAACATTAATTTGTTTGTTTAATTATAAATAGCTTTTCATTTGTTTGTTTACTATTATATGAGGTTACCCGTTACATAGTATGTTAATTTTAACATGCGCTCTAACGTTACTTACTTCGTAGTTTCCCAGATGGAATTTGAATCCATAACCCTACCATTACGCGTGTCGTGCTGCTTTATTCGACTTTGCTATCGAACGACATTTCGAATGTTACAAAATTTTTCGTCGACCCCCTATGACAGATTCATATGAAAATTGAAAATAAATATTTAATATACAAAAATACAACTTCTTAAGAAAAAAAAACGAATACAAAATAGTCATTAAAATAAACATATTCGAAATAGACATGGCTTAAAATTTAGAATAATATAATAAGTAGTTATTCATATTTCATAAAATAAGTTTAAAATAAAAATAATAGTAGGTAATGAAAAATATTTAAAAAAAATATCAATAAGGAGTTGGTACCTATTGCCATCAGTAATTTCTTCCACCGAACATAAATTTGTTATAAAAAAGTATTTGTATAAAATGTACAATTAAAAATATATCTACTGATTTAGTTTGAGATTTATTTGCCAGCTGGAGATCTAACAAATAGAACGGAAATATTATCATCGAATGGGTGTTAAAATCATAAACTTCCATAAACTAGAAAGTTATGAATATGTACTATAATATCTACTCTTTTTAAATTAAACACAAATAATATAGGTAGGTACGTAAATTGACGCACATATTTATCACCAAATATGACTACAGTTTTTTTCAATACACCCGCATGAATTACTTTCATCCAATGCTTTGATTTATACATTAATTTTAGCTGTGACATCCGTTTCTTTGTTTGATGCGAAAATGAAGATTTTTATGTTTTTCATTAATATGTTATTTCCGTCTTTGTTCCATTTTTTGGCAATATTGTAGTGGTAAGGTATAATTTTGTAGTTAGGACCCAATCTAGATAATTTGTCGGCAAAAATAATATTGTCCGCCCTTTACAGTAAAAAAGACGTAGGTCTAACAAGCGATGATCTTTTTTCAGGTCTCAGATTCCAAAGTTTAATGACTTCTCTCTCATTCAATATTTCTACCGACGCCCTCGTCAGATTTTCAAAAAGGTAGGTATACGATTTTGCCGCCCCTCATTTTTGCCGCCCTGGATCGCCCCACCTCTAGATCGGCCCCTGATTGTAGTAATAGAGTCGTGAAATATAAATTGGTGATTACCTAATCTAAATGTTTTATTTTACATACATAATGTCACTATACCACAGTAAATAAATAGGTAGATATATAATCTGACAGCGAAATGATTTCACTCTTCCTCTGTGAGCACATTTACTTTACGGAAACTTTGCACAGTCAGATAGCAACATTTTATTGGCAGAATAATTACCCACTGCGAAACTTTCCGAAATATCACATTTAATATTCGCATAACAAGCGAAATTTCCATGAAAATATTTCCAACAAGATTATTAGACGTAGGTACCTACTATTACTTGCTAAAGGAGCAAAACCAGAAATTTTCATTACATAATTATACTTACCTATTTACAGTGGGTGGCCAAATTATTAGGGACAGTTTAAAAATTTTGTAATTTCCAGTTTTGTTGAATTATTTGAGCATAAAATATCAACTTAAATAAGGTTTTTATATTTATTTTTACTGTTGGTGTCACTATTATCATTTTTGATAAGTGAAAATACTGCTACTCTATGTCATTTACGAAAAAAGTGAGATTTATTCTTATTTGGTCGTCGCTTGCTAAAAACATGTTAAAAACAACTCATGTTTTGAAGACATATAAAACATTTTTAAATTGATTTTCCTGATGTTTCTTGGCGAGTAAATAATTAAAAAGTAAGTTATGTTTCTTGTTTAGTCAATTTTAGATATATTTATTGGTGGATTTAAATTTTTTGAACATTGCATGTGATAATAACCTCAAAATTATCTCGATTTTGCATGGGCAAGACTTCAGACACGTTTCCAAGAAAATGCAGAGAAATGCAAACTTGTAATTATACTCTCCACATTCTCAGAGACATATAGCAGATCTAACAGGAATTACAAAGTCAGAAGTTATCGGAATCAAAATAAAAATGGCTCAAAACAAGCCCTTGGAAGTAGCCGTATCAGCAAATGTGGATAAAAAAGAATAATTACTCCCCATACCAATAGGAAAATGAGGGATATATGCTTCCAAAATTGGAAAATGAGTACGACCTGTCTGACTACGATGATAAAGGATGAAGAATCTGCAGTTTTCCATAAGACAGTCAGAAGACGGTTAGCCGGAGACAACTTGATTGGTTGTAGGCCAATCAAAAAATCAGGCCTAATCAAAACAATGAAGAAGAAACGGCTGCAATGATCCAATCAACACCGGAATATGAGTGTTGCAGATTGGAATTGAGTAAACACTACTTTCTTAGTACTGTAAAGTTAGAGAATACCATATTTTTGAAGTTTTTGTAATATTTTACTGATGTGCTTCTCCGACGACAATTTTCCAGATTTTGGTCGAAAAAACTTAATTTGCTTGACGACGTCCTGGGGAACAGGTTCCACCCTGACTGTCTTGTGGAAAGAGTCAAATCAATGGTTAGTGTCATGGCATGGTTTGTCATCTCAGCTAAGGACATGGGATGCATTTACATCGTGAAAGGGACGATGAGACAGGATCAGTATAAGCGAGTACTAGAAACTCAACTGCTTCTGCAACTTGAAAAATGTTTCGGTGGTCACGATGAGTAAGCCTTTATATACGATTCGGCACCGTATCATAAAGGCAAGAGTATCACTGCATTCTTGGAAGAAAAAAACATAACCATTTTGCCCTGGCTGGGCAACTCACCTGACATGAGCCCTACAGAAAATATGTAGGAACTCAATAAATGGTAGTTGCCAAGGACGTAGTCACAACCAAGCACCAGCTGGTTGAAAGTCTGATCAAAGAGTGCCATCACAATACGAAGCTTCAACAGAATGCAAAATACTGCATAGACAGCATGCCTTGATGTATAGAAGCTCTAATTGCAGCAAAAAGTGGCATCGCAAAATACTAGGATTAATTCGATTAGACGGTAGTTATTGTATTATATATTTTTTTACATAAAAAATAAATAGTTTCAATCATGTGACTTGTTGTTTTTATGATCTCAACAGTTTATACCATTAAATAAAAAATACCTGCGTGGGGTACAACCAAAGATTTGATCAAAAACTTCAATCTAAGTGGAAAATATAAGAAATTTTGTACTGTCCCTAATAATTTGGCCACCCACTGTAGTATTAACCAATGGTGGGACTAGATTTTTATATCGATTATTGGTATTTTTGTGATTAGTTTATATAATAATAATAAACTTTATTGCACAGTAAGAAGCATACACAATTACCAAGTTATAAAACAATGTGATACAAATAAATTATATATACCTTACTGTCTTTGTTTAATGTTTTCATTGTTCAAATCAACTATGTAGCTGCACACCACATACCTACTCTGAAAAAACGTCTCCAAATTTACGAACGCCAAAAATGGTACCGGTACGCTGAGAAAAATACTAACGAAATTTCACAACGAATCAGATCGGTGCACTCTCTGCTATTCAAAAAAACTCCTTGTGCATCCCATATATTACACTCAACGGAATTTCGCACTCTTTCACTTCCCTATTGAACTCAGCAAGCTCGATATCATAATTATATTCCGATAATTCCATCATTCAAGTTTAGAGCCTTTCCCTTGTATAAGAGGCAGATGATGGCCTTCCTCCAGTCCTTCTCTCCAAGAATTATTGAAAAGCTCCAGACACCACACAAGAATTCTCGGTCCACCAGATTTGATGAGTTAAATTAAAACACAATCATATCTTACACTTTTATCGCATTCCGCTTTCTTCAACGCATTCGTAATATCAGTCATGCACATATCATCATTTTTATTTACGCTATTTTCTATTCCATCATACTCACATGCGTTTGCACCATTGCATTCAAACAAATTTTCTAAATACTCCTCCATCACCGTAGTACACATTTACAACTCACTAACATACATCCATTCCTGAGACGAAGATCCACGTACACGAGGTCAATCATCAATCTTTGATTTCTTCCTATCTCCATTCATTCTCAAAACATTTTCAAGTTCATCTCCCTTAGCACCTATCCATTCAGATCACCTGCCAAGATCAATCTGTTTTTGGCTCTATTTTTTATTATTATTTACTTATTACAGTAATTGTATCATTCCATAGTACATTTACTTTCTACATTTTTAATTTGGTACGGAAGATGCGTACTAAATTCACATATTTATATAGGTATTCATTCAGTTTTATAGATTATGGTGTAAGTTATTATATAGCAAATATTATTTATTTGCAGGTATGGAAGGTTCGCCACTGTTTTCCACTTGGTTTATTCGTCTTCAGAGTTTATAAGTAGGTATTTTATTTGAATTAGGTCTATTCTTATAAAGAAGATTGTCAGCTTAGTTCAGATAATATATATTATGATAATGGATAATTTATAGATATACGGCTGTTTAGTATTTCTTGGCAGCAACGGCCCCGAGAAAGCATTATGTTTTAAGGACATATAAAAATTTTCCGCTAACCTTTTCACCACTCAGTTTCATTTCATCGTTTGACCCTCCATTACGGTCTATAGTTTCTTCCACTCACTTCATTTTTTATTATCGTCTATTACAAAAAATAATGTGTGTTTTATGAACTCAATGAATCTTCGCTTTTGTAACAAAGGACTTAGTAAAGACGGCAACGACCTTCTATGAAATAGGAATTCCTATAATATTAAAACTGAAATATAGAGAGATACGAAGAAGTTTCAGTGTTCATTCATTGAACAAGTAATTAACATACATTATATTATTGTATGTAAGTTTGTATTAGATAATAAGTAAACCATTGTATCATTGTAGTTGATTTTATGGGTGTTAATTGAAATATTAGTTGATGTAGATATTTGGGTAGATATATTGTACTTATACACCTACATTTCAATGTAATAAAAAATTCAACGATTCTTGTAAATAATAAATAACTACTTTAAATGTACTGTACAATAGGTACTGTAAAGTATCGCAAATTGGGACTTTATATTATTATATTTATCCACGTTCAAAATATCTATTGTAAGCATCTTGATATAATGTAAGTATACAACAATGATTTATGCTTCTTTTCTTACACAGGATGACAAAAAGCTCTCTATATTTTATGCCAATTAAGTAATTTAAATTATTTATTCAACCGTTAACACATCTTACTGATAAACTAAGTAGGTAGTATATTATATAACATTGTTTTATGTGCCCACAACACCGCAATTGGTATTTATTTATTCATTCTACGGCAAAAAGCCCTTATTACATGATACATATATATAAACAATTTCCACAACAATAAAATTGAAAACACAACACAAACACACTCAAATCTCAATGATATAAAAACATAAAAGACAATGTAATAGAAATTATATAAAAGATATTAAAATTTAAAAATAAAATTACAGAATATAATTTTTTTAATTTAAAACCTGACAACCTAAAAACAAACAAATCCAATGTCAGACATGAAATTCAAAATTCAAAACACGTGTAAACTATCATCAATTATAGTTACCAATAAAAATAACAAGACAGACTGGATACAAGAAGATGGATCAATCATAGCTAACAATATAAAGTATTAGTTATACTTTATATTTAATTATATAGTAACCTGGTTTCGACTTAAAAAGCCATTGTCAAATTAATAAGTGTTTACTTAATACTTTCCTATTATTTGTATTTCCGGAGTGAATGCTATCATTATATACTAACATCAATTCATGCACAATCTCGATTTCTTCTCCATGTTTTTTTTATATCACGCGTATTCATTCACAGGTAAAATTAAACCAGTCATATATTTTTATCCGATATGCATTCTATAGATACTTTCTTATAAATATTCTCGCGTAATATCAATTATTTTTTTTAACAATTTCTGAAAAGTTATTTGAATAATTTTTGAGAGTCACCATCATTGACTAAAACTGTTGGCAGTAAGTACAATTCAATGCTTATTTTGTCTATTACAGACAGTTAATCTGCTGGTTACCTCAACTATGAGATATTCCATGTTGGTATAATAATTAAAGTATAAGTTTTTTTTAATGAAACATAACTTTAATTCGTATTAAAGCCTCATAGATTGGTACCTTGCTATCCTTTGACAGATAAATCGACCTAAGTAACATCATTATTATATGACATCTTTATAAAGTACCTAAAGTCTTTATGTTGTGAACAGAGATGAAGTAACAATATTTGTGCGATTTTATTTCAATTGCATTACGGATATTTTCTCTGAGAGCTAGAGTGCATTATATTATTATTTCCCTGAGATAAAATTGCTTTTGTATAACGTAAATGGATTGGTTGTCGTCTTTGTTGCTACTATCTGAAGCAGTGGTCTGTGTAATCCATTTATTTTATACTTACTACCCATGTACTTGCATTTTACTGAATTGCTTCCGTCTTTATTACCTTAAGCTTACTCACCATGGAATATTTAACAATAGGTTTTAAAAAATATTACATGAATTTGTTCAAATTTAACTTTAAAAGTAAATATTCTAATAAATATCATGAACATGCAAATAAATTAAAGCGCACAACTCATCTTAGACAATTTTATTTATTTTGTATATTTATTAGGAATTGAATTGATATGAATGATTCATCTAGAGTGATTTAAATGCAAATATGACTAACATCTAAACTTCTGAGCAAGTGAAATCCACACCCGATTGTGTCAATGGTTGTTATTAGTTGACATTGTGTGCTCAACAGATGTCGAACATAGTAGTTTGAAACAAGAATTGGTAGGATTGATAAACGTATCATGGGTAAAATGCACTTAAACCAGCCTAAGCCTTATTCTTAAGCATCGGAGCACCTTTCCTGTTTCCAATTTAATTAAAAGAGTTTGCATAATCTATTGGCTGTGCAGATGAAGTGTCTGTTGAGTAATATTCTTGATACATACCTTCATGACACATGATATTATTATAATAAACGCGGTCAGTTGACTTGCAACTTTCGGTTGATTCGGGGTGTGAGCATTGTCCATAATACATTTGAATAATGAATTTAAAAGAGTTTGCATAATCTATTGGCTGTGCAGATGAAGTGTCTGTTGAGTAATATTCTTGATACATACCTTCATGACACATGATATTATTATAATAAACGCGGTCAGTTGACTTGCAACTTTCGGTTGATTCGGGGTGTGAGCATTGTCCATAATACATTTGAATAATGAATTTTGCACCCCATGTAATCACTTCCTGTCTTATGGCAAAATAACGTGTGTCTCATTCAGCACCAATCTTTTATTTTGAAAACCCAATATTCTTTCCACCTCTAGGGATTATTAAACTCACCTAGAATTTAAATCAAATATCTCAGAAATATCAAAATAAAATAATATTTTCGCAAATAAACTGCGGCTCCAATGAGATTGTTGAATTTCAACCAACTATAAAAATGAGATATTATTGATTTGAAAAACGTCTTGATAAACTTTTTAATTTATCCAATTATAGGATTCTACCACTAGTGCACCTATATAGTAAATAAGTATTTTGTATCTTTAAGGCTTAGTAATTTATTTTAACGGCGTTAATTTAACATTTGAGAATACCCAAATATTCGACGTCAATAAGTTGTAATACCTGGGAACAACCATAAAGTCAAAGGGCGATATCCGGTCGAAATTGCTAATATGCATAGGAACTGTCAGCAGAGCTTTCAATAACATGGACAGAATTTGGAAAATGTCTGGATTCAATGTGAAGACAAAATGCCGGTTGTTGCTTTGCCTGCTTTGTTTGCAAAATGCCTGTATTATCCTAATCCTTCTATATGGTTGTGTGTTGACAACTGACCAAGGATCAAAAGTGGAACATATAAGTTTCGAAAATAAGTGTCGTAGAAGGATTTTAGGTGTTAGGTAACATAAGAATGTCACAAATGATACTGTGCGCCAGCACACTCAGCAGAAAGCTATAGTCTCAGTATTACAGAAGAGACGATGGTCCTGGTTGGGTCATATTTTGAGAATGTCCAGATATAGTTGGCCAAAAAGAACAACGTTTTTTTGTCCACAAGGGTTCCAACAGCTCATGCGTCCTTCTTTCACAATACACCGCTCCTATGATAACGATATCAGGGGGCTGGGAATGTCGTGGGAAAAGGTTACTCAATTGACGCAGAGATGCTCTGAATGGAGGGGGCTGTTTTCTGTCCTGTTCTCCCGAGAACGAGATGATGATGAGGTTAACGTTTCCAAGATACCTACTAGGAAAGTAACACCTCTATACACCACATAGTATATCTACTTAATAAGAATAATAAATACGCTAGCTGGTCCTGAGATATGTCTCTATTTATACTATGTTGGGTGGCTTGAGTTAGACAGATACAAGTTACTTCTTCTACTACTAACTATTTAACTACCATACCGTTTAACTTGAGAAAGCTTTCAATTCCCTTAACCCGACAAACTTTATTATGGTATATTATTCTTCCTTTGACTTCACCCACAAAATCGTTGGCTTCTAACAGTACTTTCTGTCTATTGTGTTGAATTCAATTTAGCTCTACCAATTTAACTTTGAAATGCTTATTTTGTTTTTCATTACTTATGATTTCTTATTCTTTTTATATTTATATATTATAAAGTTTTCTTAATGCATTTGGCATTCTGAATCTTTTAGATTCAACGGTTAATTCATCAACCAGTTAGCTACATTTGTGGTCACCTCATATAGGTCCCCCCAACCAAAGAAAATGCCAATATGAGGACACTCCACAGAATGGTTCATTATCTGGGATTATATTATTATTATGAGTTACATTCATACTCAGAATAAGAGGACAAAACCCAAAAGTGCATACGGTTTACACATCTGCTATGCCCTGTTCGAATTCTATTTAGTGTGGACCATTTCTTACGTGGCAGGTTAAATTCCGGTATTCATTAAGTGGAATCGGTGACTAAATGACCGGTCTTCACCCATTTTTAGGTTTTAATTGTTAAGTTTCATTTTTATGTATAGGATAGATTCTGATATAAATTTTGTGACTCTCCTATGTATAAGGAACAAAAATTAGTGATTTTCCAAGTTATTCATTAGTCATTTGTCTACTACGTAATCTTGGAAAAAAAATTGTAGGAAAAATTATTTCAATTGGATGTTCTAAAGCGATTGTATTCTGCTTTTTTGCAGGTGTCTTGCATTCAGCAATGGTGGTGCATGGTGGATGTAGGATCGTGTAGCCGAGATGTGCGTAGCATGAGGGCTCGGGCGGAGGGAGTGGGGCGCGTGCGGGGAAGGGGGGCACGGTGAGGGGGCGGCGGCGCCCGCTGGGGGGCTCTACGGGGCGCTCGTGGGCGCCATGGGAGCGCGGCCCGGGGGCGAGCCCGCTGCCTAGACGCACATGGACGCAAAGAAAGGTAGGAATTAACTCATTCACTCAAAATTTTAGTGATAAAAATTAGCTTATTATTAATAAGATAATTTTTTTATTATTATTATATGTTTATTATATTATTATATTATATATAATTTTATATTATATATAATATTATATTATAAATATACTAAATAAAAATATTAAAAACAAAAAATAAGTTTTGTCAATTAGTAAGGGTTGTCTGGAAGATGTTGTATTAAATAAGTTCACCCTTTGACTACTCATCTTTGGAACACTGTTTGTATTTTTTATTTTACAAATTATATTTTTTTTAATTATTTTGTTAGTTTTAATGTTGTAGTGAATTTATTATTTTTATTATTACTTATATATTTCTAAATTGTGTTCACCGTATTTATGATAATTAGCAGAATTTTTCACGAAACTAGTTAGGGATAATTTTATATCTACCAATTAATTACTTTTGACAATGTCCATAGTATAAATTACCCTCTTTCTCAGAATATTTATTTTACCAAGCAATCCATCGTACTCAGTAATTTGTGGATCTCAAAATTTTAAAAGGACTAAAGAAAATAATTTGTTTACTTCAAACTACTCACATAGTTTCAAGAAGCAATATGTCATAGTATTAATTTTTCCATCAATCGAACTTTTTTTAAAGTAATATTCATAAGTTATGGATTGATAAATTATTCATAATATGTACGAGTATGTTATCGAATAATCAAGGTCGTAAACAATTTTCTAGACATTAAGCAGTAATAGCAGAACATTAACATTTATTAATCATAAAAGCGAAGCTCAGCTAGATAATATCTAGTTTTGTAAAGTACACATGTCTAAAACAACCGATTTCATATTTTTTGTTTATCCTTTTCCAATAGAATGGTAGTACTATGCAGAAGAACCACGGTAATTCAAAAACTGTACAATTTATACCTAAGCCCAGTCCTTTGAAAGTATCTCTATATTTCGAAGAATTCAGATCAAAATTTTATTTTATTGATATAGTACAGATAACAAAGTTAAACTAAAATGTAATAAGAGTGGTTAGCCAGTGTGGTCACTTTTTAATAAATTTATTCACTAATTAATACATACCTACATATATTTTTGCAATCACCAAGACTTTATCACAAAAACGCTTTAAGATATGGAATTTGAATTAACTCTTAATTTGGCATCGGACAATCCTTTTTCCTTTCAGTTCTTCCTCTTTATACCTTTTCCCTTTCTTTCTTGCATATTACAGTTAACAGTATTTTTATAAAGCTGTTGTAAAAATCGCAATATTACAATAAACTCACCTACTCCACATTATATTGTACTGTTACATGTGTATTTATATGATATGTATTAAAATACTCGTAATATACAATAAATAATAAATAAATTTGAAAAAACAAGACCTCTTCCAAAATATCAATAGATTCTATAATATAAAAAAAACTCAAACATTGATCAATATTACAAATAAGATCAGATTATAAAGCTCGAAGGGCATAAATGAGCAGACTTCCCTAACAACGTCGATAGCTTGAAATCTTGACAATTATATTTTTTCAGCACTATCTTATTATTCGATTTACAAGAGTTTAACTGTCCTGTCAATTTTGATTACTATCAAAGCAACGATCGATCGTTTTAATATACAATCAATTTAGAACTCGTGTATAAAATCATTCCAGTGATATAAGTTGTCAAATTTCAGTTTGACTATTACATCAGTATCTATTGTATTATTTTGTTGTGATAATATTGGTTCTATAAATAAATTGGTACTAGAAACAGTTTAGCGACACGCAAAGAAATCAAATATTATTGTAATAGTTTCAAAACCTGTTTATTTGTATCATAAAATGGTTATATCGAGTATCATACGAGTGCCTACCTCTATATTAGATGGAGTGTGAGCACGATAGTGATATAAACAGTAGATATATATACAGTTGGAAAATATATTTAGGATGTGATCCAATCAAATCTATAATGACAATGTGTTTTGGAAACTAACTTAGCTATATAAATCTACCGAACTTGGATTTAAAAGAAAAGTAATTGATCGTCGTGTAGTTCCCGTAACAGTGGTCAAATCCTAAAAGGAATTTAACATTTTTGAATCAGCATCTAACCTGAATATGGTAATTTTTATTCATAGTATGACGACTACCTATATATGGTTAAAATTACTTCTTTCTGGGTTGGAAAGGGATCAACTGGTAAAACTTATAAAGTATATTTTAAAAATTACTTTTTTATGTCAATAAATTATTCGTAGAAATGAAGGTAGTAGGTAGTAGGTAAATGAAGTAAGGTAGTAAGTTATGCGAAGGAACGTTGTGTATTTCAAATTTCTTTGTATCGCTGATGTTAATAGCAAATAAACTACCTACAGTATAATTCACTCGATCAGCTTGCGTTAATTGGGGAAGAAGAAGAAGAATTCATAACATAAATGGGTTTTGTATTACACATTAATCACCTGCAATTATTGAAATTATTTAAGATATTAATGTAATTGATAAATCATTGTTGAAGGGTGTTTGTGTTTACATTATTAAAATTCATATAATTTTTTTTTAAATAATTAATAACACTGTTTTATTTTCACTACATATATTTCTTAAAACTAACGATTTCACTCATTTCAATGGGCATTCTCAAGAGTACTAAAAAATAGTGAAAAAATAACAAAGTTATTAATAATTCTTTTAAAATTGTTAAATAATTTATAAATTTAGTCAAAATATTCTTTGAAGAACTGTTTTAACTATCACGAAATTTTACGTTTTATTCTATTTTATTTTTAAAGATCATCCACTCGTTTACGAGTGAAATATTCGTTTATAATGTCCCCATGATATTTTTATTATTATAGCTGATCTGCTGGCTACCCCACTTGTGGGATATGCCGTGATGGTATAGTATAGTATAGTATATTTTTATGCTTAGTTATAGTTCGGTAAATTTCAACGTTGCGTAATATGTAGGTAATAATAATGTTGATAAATAAAGCAATGCTAATGTTTATTTTGCATGTTTGTTATTTTATGTTATTTATTGTTCACTTAATGGGTATTATTATTATTTGTTGTTTCTTAAAAGCTCCGTTATTTTTATTTACGTTTATACTTTTAGAGTCTTTAGTAGAAAGTTACGTTGATTTTTTTGATTATGACATTAATAATTTTCATTCTTTGGAAATATTTTTTGCTGAAATATTTCAAATATGATTATAATTTTAAAACTAATAATTTAATACCACAGAGAAGACAGTGTATTGACCATTGTAATTATTTTTCATATTGCCTTTTGCATAAATAAAAATGCTTCTATAATTTTCATATAGATATATTTTTTATTATTTGCAATATACTCGTACTTACACTAGGGTGGTTTCCGCATATTTTGGTGGGAAACGATTTGTAACTTTGTTTACGGAGAGTCAAATGAATTCATAAATAAATTTGTAGAAATAATTTCAATACGTTTCATATGTCATTTAGAACTATGTTAATAGATGATTTTACCGAATGATTTTACCGAATATTCGATATTACTTTAACAAAATAAAAATCACTATGATCCTAAGGCAGGGAACCGATTTTTATACATTGTCATGCTTTGTTATTTTTTTAAATTAACTTACTATGCCATCATGGCATATCCCACAACTGAAATAACCAACATACCAGTCGCATATGATAAACATACGATCTATTCTCTCTGTGCCAACAAAAAATTAAGACATTCAGGATAGGTGGCTTACCTCTAAAATTTGCCAAATGTCATTAACAAAGTTTCATAAATTGAGTTCATAATGTAACTTGTGATTTAAATAACATGACTTCTTTTGGAAAATGAAAGATGGTCATAAATAAAATCTATCAAATGCTTGACGCGCCTAATATGCGAGTAATTACAAATCAACATATTATTATATTGCTGTATTTGTGAATGTCATTGCGGAGAGGTACATTACTTTAATCGCCGCACCGCACCGTAGGAATATAGGTTAACGTTGTCACGTAAGTCATGTTGAAATTATATTTTCATGTTAGCGCTGAAAAAAACACACACAAAGGAAACTCGTGAAAAACAGTGGGTGCGTATGTCGCAATGCGAAATTATATTCATTATAGCACAAATAATCGAGAGGCGTGACAGAAAACCTTAATTGTTTTATTATTTAACAATGCAAACCATTCAGAAAGAAGGGACTTAGGTAGCAGTGGGGCAGTAAGAGGGATTTCATTCATAAGGGAGATGACGGGATAAAGCTGATTAGGCACATACTCACACACACGCGCATACATATTATGACAAGAAGGAAAAAATATTCGTTGCTTAATAGCTAACTACTATACCATAACTTGAGTGTAATAATATGTCATAATATAATGTTTCTGTATCGGATACTTATAATACGAGTATAACCCCCAGCATATGGGGCCTCATTTAGTCTCTGACCAACTTTAATAGCATTGTTTGTTGCTTAGATGAAGGTAAAACTATTTATTGATACAACAAAGAAACTTAGATTCATATTGTACTTCGTGGTTATTATTTAAAAAAAAAGATATATCTGAGTTTTGTTATAAACCCAAATAAACATTATACACCTTTCACAGTAAGCTACTAAAAGCTTGTGTCGTGAAAGGGGAGTTTGCCGGCACCTGGGATCGAACCCCGGACCCCTTGTTCATGAGGCCGAGACTCTACCTCCAGGCTACCAATGAACTCGAACGAACATTATAAATGTATTTTTTCTTATAGTATATTAAGTATGTCATTATATCGAAACGAATGTGTTGTTTCCTTTTCTTGTGTCATGTTATATTATTCAGTGTTTCTTTGTATGGTTACATCTTACTATTTTCTACAGAAAATAGATTCTATAAATTTTACATGGGGTTGTTTCACAAAAATTTTACAATTCTCTTTAATATATTTAAAGGCACGAAGCGTTCTAGAAAGGTTAAACCGCAAGACTTGACTGTATTTAGTGGTTCAAAGGTGAAAAACTATCGTTACGACTACAAACAAGGCTTTCAGTGAAATATTGTATATATATTACCATATTTTTAAATACTTACGATAATGATAAACTATCGTTACGACTACAAACAAGGCTTTCGGTATATATATATTACCATATTTTTAAATACTTACAATAATGATAAACGGTACGACACCTACCTTGAATATACATACTATTACTGTGACACTCTCTTTCTGCTGAAAAAAGTTATTTGAAATAATATATGTTGCATATACACATTTTTATTTAGAAGTAAGTATATTATGTACCTATTATTTGACGCCAAAGACTTATTGAGTACCGAAATAAAGAAATCAACTGTCAGGTTGGAGTAATTTATGAAGTAACGTCAGACGAACGATAGCGTCTTTGAAAGTGTATGAATATTGACAGCTTCTCAGTATTGGGAATTAGGAGAGAAGGTAGGTACATAGATGAGTTTAGGTACCAGGTGGGTAGGTATTTGCTGTCTTGTGGTTGTATGAAGTAGTACAGACTAGAGATGAAACGGACATCCGATATCTAGCCTGTTCGGCTTAGTGTTAATTTTAAGAACGTAACAAATTATAGCTGAAAGCAAGAGCTTTTTAGGGATTGATTTATATAATATATACATATACCTATTATTGCATATTGTTGTGTAACACTGTTATTCAGAACTGTGTAAAAAATAAATTTAAATTATCCAGCCGGACCAGTGATATGTTACAACTAGATTCGCAATGTCATACAAATATTCTCTAAAAATGTGTACCCACCCGTCGAGGTACAATACCTGAGTAATATATATTCATCTCTTTTCTTATGTATATATTCATCTCTATCTACCGGCCTTTGTCGTCTGTAATAATCCCCATTCTCATATTGTCTATCTCTTGTTATCTACAAACAATTTATATGTGTGTCGCTTTTTTTCAAACTAAAAACTGCGGCACCAAGGACCGCAAAGAGATTTTATTGATGGTACATGTTTGAGATTCATATTGCAAATCTAGGTATAACATATCACTGAGCCGGACAGGAGAGAGATATTGCTTTACAAAAAATGTTTGATATTATCGCAAATAATTTTATCTATCGTTGGAATAAGACATAGTAAATAAAATAAAATATTTAGCGTTAATTCGCACTGAAACATAAACAGTTGGTAAAAATAATTATTGTCACTCTTGTAAAATGTTTTACTGACGTTTATGTACCTAAGCACCTTAAGGATATTACATTCACGTGATATATATTAAGAGTATTCTCATTCGAATGTTTTTTCATTCGTTTACTAATAAAAATATAGATAACTTTTCCTTCACACTAAATAATTCGTTCTAAACGTCGTGATAGTAATGAAATATTCAGCTTCAGTTTTGAATCTTGATGGATATCCGTTATCCGATATCAGGCTAAACTTCTATCCGTTTCCTCACTAAACTACAAAGCTGCGCGGAAGGGGAACATGAAAAATGTTAGAGATACTCCGCGCCCTAAGAAGTAGGATGATACGAGTAATATCGTATTCCTGCCTACGTATCCGTGTGTATGAGTGCATTGGTGTATGTATGTACATAGGTGTGTACTGCTTCTAACAAATCACATGTACATAATAAATGAACTCCTGAATAACAACAGAGATAGAGATGTGGGCTCCGACAAAGATGCCTAACTTTTTGTTTATTTTATTTTTCTCGTACTCGACTACAAAGTAACAAGATAACTAGTAGAATAGAAAGCAAGTATAATATTTTCTGTACTTTTATATAATGTGAACAATCTTATAAATATTCCACTCTTTTACTTCACGTCCTCGAACGACTTGTAAATGGAGAGTATTCATAAAACATCACGACATTTCATTGTTTTATTCTCCATACTCCAGCTCATCATGAAGGGGAAGATCAAGGGCTGCAGAGGGGTTGGCAGAAGACTATACTCTCCTGGCTTCGAAACATTCGAGAACGGACCGGTGTCAGAACCGTGGGGAAACTACTTACTTCTCATACACGCACGTCGGTTCCTCTTACTCAACACGCGGCCGTCCTTGAGAATTTGATCCACGTGATCAAGCCACGTGGTTCTCGGACGCCCACGCTTTCTCACACCCTTTCTTTCAGCCAAGTATATCCTCTTCGTCATTCTTACCTCGTTCATTCGTTCAACATGTCCAAACCACCGTAGTTTATTCACGCGCATTGTGTCCACAACACTCTTCTTGCATCCGCTCATTCTTCTAATATTCTCATTCTTCACTTTATCACGCAGCGTATTACCAACCATTCTTCTCAACGATCGCATCTCCACTGCATTTATTCCACTTTCGTCCTTCTTCAACCACATCCATGTCTCGCTTGCATACGTAAGTGATGGTACCTACCAGAATGGTATTGTGCACCAGCATTTTAGCCATGTTCGACACATTGCCATTGCTGACAATGGGTCGAAGTATATTTTGTTTAAACACCCCTAAAAATACAGCATTGCTCTAATGGTTTATAATCTATACCATCTTGGTCCGCCTTTATTTTTATTGTACATCAATGATATTGGTTTCTGTTTCCAGAACTCTAAGTTTCTCCTTTTTGCCGATGATACCAAGATATTTAGAAGTATAACTGGTCCGTATGACTGTGAATTGCTTCAACTTGACTTGGTCAGACCCTCAGAATACTGCAGGAGTAACCAACTTTACTTAAATATTTCAAAGTGTTGCTCAATATCATTTACTAGGAGTGCTCGACCCATTATTTACGACTATCGGATTGAGGGTCAGTTGCTTCGAAGGGAAACTGTGGTTAGGGACTTGGGAGTTATTATAGACAGGAAGTTGCTCTTTAAAGACCATATCGATGCTGTGCTCGATAAGGCCTATAGAATGCTTGGTTTCGTGATCAGGGTGAGTAAACCATTTAAATCTTCATTTACTTTTAGGATACTGTATTGCGCCAGATGGAGTTTTGTTCAGTTATCTGGAGCCCCCATTATGTTACACACATTGAACGTATTGAGAAATTGCAGGGAAAATTCATAAAGCATCTAGGTTTTTTGACTCAGAATCACTTCGATGATTATGAAACTGCTACACGTTTTTATCATATTTCGACCCTTGAAAATCGTAGAACTGTAAGTGATATGATGTATCTGTATAAGTTGCTGAATAACGAGGTCGATTCGATTGGTCTAGTACAGAATATACCATTTAATTGTCCGACGCGAAGCAGGCGGTTCCATCATTTGTTCAGATTTCCACTGTGTACCACCAACTATGTGCAGAATTCGTTTTTGAGACGCTCTTGTTCTGTTTATGATTCATTCTTTCAAAACCTTGACATATTCGTCATGAATAGGCAAGACTTTAGAGCGGGAGTGTCTGGGGCCTTGTTGTCATCAGCGGTCCCCGTGGACTGATCTCGGTCTCTCACTGTTTGGCAGCATGGGATCACTTACATTTGAGCGAGGGGTGGATGGGTGTGCTTGAATGCATGACTCTCTCGATCATAGCATCCTTGGGACATTGGATATTGGCTGTGTATTTAATTGGGCTTTGTAACTCATACTGGATTGGTGATTTTATTTTGATTTCTAGTATTTTGAGATTTTTTATTTTTAGATTTACTTTGACTTTTTTAGAAAATTTTAACTTTTACTTTTTTCTCAAGACTAATGAGACTGATTTCTAGCATTTTGGGATTTTTTACTTTATATTTTATATTTTTGTATTATTTTTAAATATTGCGTTATTATTGTTTTTAAATTTACTTTGACTTTTTTAGAAAATTTTAACTTTTACTTTTTTTCTCAAGACTAATGAGACTGAAAGACTGATTTCTAGTATTTTGGGATTTGTTACTTTTGTATTTTTGTGTTATTTTTAAATATTGTATTATAATAGTTTTTAAATTTACTTTGACTTTTTAGAAAATTTTAGCTTTTGCTTTTTTTCTCAAGACTAAGAAATTTCTGGTAAGAGTGGAATCTTCGCTGGTCCACATGTTGAGTGTATTAATTGTTAACATATTATGTTATGACTGTTTGATTCTTTAATATTGTAAAAATAAAATAAAAAATAAAAAAAAATAAAAAAATAATATTTATTTCAGCACGCTACGACGTATGTATATAAAATTTCATAGAAAGAAGTGTAACAGTGAATGAAATTATATCATAATTACCATTACCACCACACACATTAACTATTAAGCTTTACAATATCAATTTCATACAATATTGCTATGTGTTAGGTGTAATTAGGAAAATATTCTGTTGATTATAATTACTAGTAGGTACACTTTCATATTCTCATTTCTACTGCGGACTATAGTTAAATGTTTCATATTTAATAAGCACAGTCATTAAGGTTACTGAGTGATAGCAGTTTGTTCAGTAAATAATTCTATTCGTGGTAATTAAAAAAATTTAGGTACAGCTTGTAGACGAAGGTCTTATAAATAAATTAGTTTGCCTTATAATGGTTTTAAAATTGTTTTATACTCTTATTTACATCATAGACAATAAATGTTTTTAAATAATTACATAGGAATAAGAATGAGGATGGCTAAAAGAGAGCCGTGGTACTAATGTGATCTGAAGAACAGAGGTTCTAATATCATATCAAATTATGTCTGATAATATTACAACATGATGAAGCTTCCCTTTTCCTATGTGTATACCTACTTCTAAAACATTTTAATTTTCATTTGCTGAAGTATAATTTTATCAGATTCTGTTAAATTTCTGTTAATTTTATCTATTGATATTTTATTTTGGTTGCCTTCTGTTGTTTTATTTTAAAATTGTAGTGATAGATGTATGTTTTTAATATTGATTGTTAATTTTGTGTTTGGTACCTAGGTTTTTGTACCCATGTAAAATATTGTGTAAAAGGCTAATTAGCCGTAAATAAATAAATAAATAATTAGTTTATTGATTAGTAAAATTATTACTTGGGATTGGAGGATTAAGTTTATCATGTTAAGGAGACTAAAAATTAAGAAAAACATCATAAATAAGTAAATAGAGCTTAGATTATTTATTTTTAGGCCTTTATACATTTTATCAGATGGCGTATATTAATTTTTTAAGCAAAAATTAGTTTCTTACATCAAAAACAATAAATGAGATCGGTAAGCAATAAACCCACCCTTTGGTATTATTCTGTTTCACTTTGCATTTGTTTTGAATTTTATCTATAAAGAGTTTTTTTTACTTATTTACTTAACAATATATCTCTTATTTTCCTACTAAACTAACAGTTTTTTTGTCGAACTTTATAAGTTTTTGATTCACAAACATCGTCATTTCACGTCAAAATATATATAAAATTTTCTTACGTTTTCCATCTATGCATGTCTATATTAGAGGCACACAATTATGGTTTCTCTGAAATGCCCACATTCATATTGAGATAAGTTATCGTAGGAGCGTTATGTCGATAGTAACAAATCCCTTGTATTACAAAGATAGGTTCTACATTATTAGATGTATGGTAGCCAATAATTACTCCGTCCCTCTGTTGTATGGAAATGTTGGGGCAATTAGTGGGTAACATTGAACCCTGCCCTTATGGTATTCCTTCGAACGGGTGTGAGAATCTTCTCGTCTAGGGAGCCTCCCTTCCACCTTCGCATTATTCACATTTATCTTGAATATTACCACATTTGTCTTAGATATTATACTTATATTATTATTATTAAACCCGTATACCTACTGCTACATACCTACCTACGTTCCCTAAATACCTACTGCATTTTACACAAGTTGCTAAATGTTTACGTAGTTTGGAACTATGCGAATAGTATGTAGGTAGCACTTTCTAATCGAACCTAAATTGTAAGATCAAACATGGATTAATAAAGTAAATAAAATATACCTAAACATACAAACGTTATTAAAAAACCAAAATGTAGGTAATTTTACTGTATCTCATATTCTGTAGCTTTGTTTATTTTCACCAATGTTTTTTTTTTTATTTTTGTCTGTTTGAAGACTGCATAATGTTTTATAATTTGTTGTATGTGTTGTAAAATACATATGACTTTATTCATCAAAGTAAGTAAAAAATATATTTTATACAGTTACTCATAGAGTCTAAATTGGTAAAGTATGACGCAGTATCGAAAAACAGTATTTTTAATATTCCTTGAAAACAAATACGAGCAGGTAAATCAAAGCTTTTCGTATTGAAATCTAAATGATTAACGTCAAATAAGTATTATCGTATTGATATACCTATATAAAATCTGTAAAAAAAGTATGAATATCTATAGTAAGACTCCATATCTATTTAAACAAATAAAAATATTTTTTAGAGTTTTTCTAGTTACATTATTATAATGATCTAAGTTTTGACATGCGATATCGTATTCCTAAAAGGAAAAGGAAAGGAAAACGATATCGCATGTCGAAACCTTACTAGTAAAACTTTATATAATTTTTTATTATAAATTATTGATGTTTATTAAACTTAAGATTTATACAATATCTTATCCTATCTTCAGTATGATACTTGAAGGAAGAGCTAGTATACAACACTAATGACTCTTAAAAGCAATCCAGTCACGTCCGCTGGTCTCCTGATCCCCAGGACAGATAATAATTAACAAACTCCCACAGAATCAATAAATTATACACAGACATTTATTGTATCGGGTAAGGTTGAATAATCTTCACAGAAATTTGATAATTCCGTCGATATATTTCAATTAAATGTATTTGACAGGAAATATAAAATTGGTTATTCGGAATTTAATCGAAATTTTTTAATAGGTACCTATAAACTTGTGTACCTTTCAACGGCATCGTTCGGCAGGTGTGAAAATTCAGTAATCCCTTATAAGACTAATTATCATTCCTAAATGAATTGCCTGTTATTTTTCATAGTAAACGAGGCACGTTTTTTTTTAGTAAATTGCTAAATCTTTCCTAATGAGACTTATTTCAAAAATATATGAAAGTGACGTAATGAAATTAAAAAAATATTTGACACCATTCCATCTGCTAACAAACAGTGCCTAAATATCTACACAAAATAACTGATTCGATTTCATAAAATATGTGATCGTGTTTTCTAAATTGATTTCTAAGAAAATACAGACAATCAATTCGTGTCTTTTCATCTCACAGAGAAACACAATAACAAGTAAAAAGAAATCAATCTATAGGATGTACATTATATATTACTATCTTATCCTATTGTAGATCTGATTATATACCCGCATAGAAAGTTCTATGCAGTGCAATAAAAATAAATATTTCCGTATAGCATCCACTGTGCAGATAATATGAAATAAGATCATTCATCTTTGTAATATTACATCCATGTAATATAGTTGTACATTTAGATAGTTGCTTTTTAATATATTTCAGTTACCTTCAGCAATTTAATCCATCGGGTTGTAACTAAAGAGTTAGGGTAGGTGTAAAGGAAATAGCAATAATAATTTAATGCGCGTGCTCCATCCAAGAAAACATCTATCCCTTTTTTCCTTCTATGCATTCATCCTCTATGAACTCGCCGTCTTTCTCTCTCTATCTTCCATAACATACCGCAGGTGACCTATATGTGTAATGAACACTTGTATAAGTTGTCCCACTACTACTAATACTATTGTATTATGTATAGGTATATACGTACACATAACACATATACACAATATTATTTCAGAATAATAATATATTATAGGAAGTAATGTAACAAAATCCTTTGATCATTATTTATATTAAATACACCAAATGTAAAAGGATAATTATTATCTTACTTGAACGTACATTTTGTTCTATGATTTACATTTGAACTGATAGCAAGCATAATGAACAGCTTTTTATATAATTATCTATATATTATATTATATAACTTATACGAATCATTATGTCATAACACAAAACGTGTCACAAAACAAGTTCGTCAAAGTAAATTTTAAAAAAATAATCCAAATATTATTTGTATATTTTGTTGTTCTATTTGTGCATTCGTTGTAACTTTTAAATTAAATTAAATTCCCGAAAAAATATTATTAAGATATTAATGAGATGATTTTTTCTTCTTTGAGTGCCAAATTAGATTTCCCTCAACGTCGGCTATCACTCTAACGTAAGCTTTGCTGTCTCTGGATTCCTGTCCATTTTCTGATATTTCCCAGACTGGGACGCTTGCTTCCTTTCCAAACAGCCTGCCTCCTGTTTTTCTTTTTACAATTATAATTATACACAATAAAACGATTCTTACTGAAATTATTTTTTAATAATATATAATCTTTATTTCATATTTTATACATACAATTACAATTCACATTTATCAAATCACATATAAAGATATATTCATAAAAGTGTGCAACCAATGAACGAAGCCCGTTAAGTCATTGAAATGACTTGTCAACAGGCTCCGCTCATCTCCACATCCAGCTTATAACCAAAAAAAAGTTAAATACAACTATATTAATCCTATAAATGCCCACAAATCTATTCAATGTACATATTTCTATTTTTTCTGAGCCAATTCTTAATAATTTTAATTTTCCAATTTTGTCACACTTTTTTATGCAGAGTGGCAGTGAATTGAACAACTTAGGAATCAAGCACTCCAGAGTGCGATCACCATACTTATTGTTGGTTTTAGGTATTTTTAAACCTTCATTTTTTGTGAACCGTGTATTATGAATATGTATTAATCTCTTTTTAAATTTATTGTCCCGAAAATGCAATGATTAATGCGATCCCAAAACACGACAGCAAAATATTAATGCAATTACACATTCAGATGACTAATTAAAATATATTTTCAATTTCCTTCATGAATTTCGCGTACGTCACGTGAAAGATATTTCCAGCCAAATTATCCAACATTGAAACAGGCCCTCCTACTGGGGACTCCATCAGAAGGTATATTTGTTCTACTTTGAGGACGGTATATACAAGTGATGCTAAAAATGTCCATATGAATTGGGAACATACATATTGAAATTTACTATTATTTTATTTTTATTTTTACACGCGGCGGCAGAATTGCCATCCACACTTCTCAGCATTATACAACCAGATAAGTCTCCATATGATCAGTCATGGTCACACAAAAACTTAACAGTCTAATGCCGGGAAAAATTCACCTATCCAGATACACAGGATATCAAAGGATTAAGCTCAAAACGCGGGATCAAAATACCAGCTTTGTGCCTGAAATATCTGTGTTCAAAAACTTTTTTACAATATTACAAGTGTTTATTATAATAGATTTTTGAATTTTAATGTACAAATTAACCGGTAAATCTATTTTTTGTAAATTATTTATTAAAGGTTTCGGAGTTACCCCTGTAGCTGACATGACTAAAGGTATTATATAAACGGACCTATAAATATTTTTTTATTTCTCCTGCTAGTTCTGTATATTTACGTATTTTTTCTGTGACGGTTGTTTGTATATTACCTATGTGTATTTGGGAGAGCGATGTCTATTAGGTAGGTACGTTATTTTATTACGTTTATCATGTAATACTAAATCGGGTCTATTATGATGTATTTGTCTATCTGTTATTATTGTTATATCATAGTAGAGCCTGTAATTTTGATTCTCTAAAACCGGTTCCGGGTTGTATTTATAATAAGGTATTATATTTTGTGAGTGTAAAAGATTATGTTTAATTGCTAAATTTTGATGTATTATTTTTGCGACATGATTATGTCTATTGGTATACTCAGTTTGAGCGAGAGTAGAACAACCCAAAACTATGTATTGTATTGTTTCCGGTTTGGCCAGAAATTTCCTACACGAATCATCAATTATATTTTAATTTTTTATGTATTTTTGATATTTTTTGTATTTATTACCTGATCTTGAATAGCTAACATAAAAACCTCGGTTTCCCCATACAATTCCCCAATGGTCAACCACCTGTTTGACGCATATTTGTCAACATAAGATTGGTTGAGATCATTGAGGTGTCTAGCATGAAGTTCCTTCCTACCCCAAGATTCTAACAAAATATTTAAATAGTTTAATCGCGGACCTACTGTTTCGTCATTTAAATTTAAAGATGTATGATTTTAATCGGCCTGTATTATAATTTTATGTAGTATAGAATTATTTTGTTTGTTCTTGAAAAATGTTTTAAGGGATTCTATTTGATTATTATATAAAGAGGAAATGTTAACAATTCCTCTTCCTCCTATACTCCTAGACAGAACCAACCTTTCTTTCGCGGAATTTGGATGATGATATCTATTTTTTGTTAATTGTGTTCTAATAAGTCTTTCTAATGTATATAGATCAATCCAAAAACGGAAAACAATCCCATTATTAACATGCCAAATGAGTATGTTAATAATGGGATTGCCTACGCGTTTATTGCTTTTACTATGTTTTTGGCCGATAGATCACATTTAAATATTACTGTATTTGGTTGCTGTTTGTATTGTGGATGTGTGTTTATTTTTGTTGTTGTTTGGTGAGCGCTATTGTTTTATCTAAATTATATAAAATATGTTTAAACCCTCAAAGCACGAGCACTGCTCAATTATGAGGGTCAAATATGTAATAAATGTGTTTTTTTTTTTAGTAATAAGGTGTGTATGTAATATTATTAAATTGTAAATTTTATTTTAATAAAAAGTAGTACGCTTTGACGCATATGGCAGCGATGAGGCTTGCCACCCATCATGCCGCGTCAAAGTGGGTGAAGGGCACAAAGAGGAGAGCGGAATGCAGGGTGGGAGTTTTGAATGTGAGAGGAGGGATGGTGAGAAAGACGGACGAAATTTTATGAGGAACTGTATGAATGTGGAGGAAGCGAAGGAAGTGTGTAAAGATAGATCTGTTTGGCGTTCCGTTCTCTCTGCCTACCCCACTTGGGACACGGCGTGAGGGTATAGTATAGTATAGTATAGTATAGTATTTGAATTTGAATTTTGTAGAAACTTTATTATTTTACTAACTGACAATATTTGTGTTTTTTTTTATTGGTTATTCCCATTATACTTGTATAAAATTTAAAATCTATTTAAAAATGTAATAACTAAACAATTTCTACAAAAAATATTGTGTAGATTATTTACATTTCACGTAATAACATAACATTAAACAAGTCAAAGTTCTTAATAATACATTGGTAGTAGAGTAGTAGGTACATTATTATTAGCTATGCATATTATTATTAAATGATCATAATATTATAATCTCATTATCTTCTTTACACATCCACAATCTTGTGGTAGACGTGAATGTGAATGTGGTACAGCGAGACAGTGTTGGCAGAGTCGAGAAAGAGTGGAGAGGGGAAGGACGGGGGCATCTTCCCACTTCCCACTTCTAACCGAGGGTGAGATGTCTCCTGTGGGATGAAGGAATTCACCTTCTTGTGATATCTATCATCTCTGATGGGTATTATTTAGTTCCCTGCTGTACCCATGTACCTAGCTACTCCCTTCTCATCAAGCTTATCAAGTTTTTTTACTATAATAAATGTCAAAAATCTAAAAAATAAATCAAGTTTGTTTTAAAAATATTAAAATGATTTTTATTACACAGATATTTCTATTATCTTACTTGCTTTGACTAGGTAGGTACCCTACTTAATGCATAATATATAATTATGATAGTTCAGAAATATATATTATGTTGTTGCTGTATGTAGATCATGTGAACAGCGTAGTTTTCCTTCCAATCCAGAAGTTAATCCTCTGGAGAAAAACTATGTACATAATATAAGCTTTAGTAGTATTTCAATGTAATCAACATAGAGGTTATCAACCCTGACTAAATTGATAAAATTTTGATGGGAAAATGAATTATGATTAAAGCAAACAAGTATTCAAACAATATATATTTCACTATTTTGGTAAAGAATTTTCCTAAACATTGGATTTGAGAAGAAATTAATGCATTCAGATGGAAAGCTCGTATCACAGTGTAAAGAACTTTTCAATTCTGATTATTTATTAGCCAACTTTTCTTTTACATTGAATTATAAAATTAATGTAAATCAATGTAAAAGTTGGAGTCTATTCAACTAAGAACTTCACGGGGACAAAATAAAGTATTCCCCATTCTTCCTTCTCACAATACTTCATAGCACGGTTGGAGTTCACACGCACAAAGAGTCTCTTCTTATAATATTACTCCTGATATTATGCATACTATATAGCACACACTCTCTAATTTCAATCGATTATTGTCGAGTAACGTCTCTCAGTCGAGTAGTAACAAAACTCTTGAAAAAATATTATTATTTTTGTTGTAGAAACGTGAAACATCTTTTGCTTTAGAATTATTTCCTATTTAATATATCTTTTTGTTTTATCATCCTTTAAACGTTCCCTTTTTGAACACATGTAGAAATCTCTACTATTCCGAGCGCTTTTATAAGCATTTCAGTTGCCTATATAATATCATCTATATTCTACAACAAACGAGACGTTATACATAATATTATTTTATTATAATATTATGTCATATTTCTCTAAAAAATATGTACGAGTCTTATATTTTCGTATAGTTGAATAATTTAAAATATATACAGAAGTAATAATAAATATTGACTATTATTATCCTTCTGTTATCAAAAAATATATGTAACTAATTATTTGTAAAATGTATGTCATTGGATATTTTAATAGCGTTAATCATAAAAAATATGTAAGGATTAGTAAACAAGTGTTTCGTTATACAAAATATTTGATGACTATCCTTCGTTTTCTGTTTAACATGGGTACCTACCTATTTTTAAATAAAGGAAATCAACTCATTTAAAAGAGGTTAAACTGACAATAAATTCTTTAATTAAAAGTGTTTACAATGAGATGTTTACAGAGTACATGATTATATTTTACAGGGATAAAAATAGAATTCCCTTCTGTTCGTTCCTTCGCAAAATAAATACAATCAATGTTCAAATTAATCGTTGTTCTACAACGTCGATGAAATTAAATAATAATGTTTAAATTTTATTTGTTGACGTGCTTTGGTGGAATTAGTGAGAAGGAATATTTTAAATACAAGTATTAAAGCATGAATGCCTGCAAAATCGTTTTAATTTTATTATGAAAACTTATAAATTAGTTTTAAGTACGTCTATGATATTGAAAATATATCTTTAGATCATGGGTGGCCAACCTTTTCAGCAGCCGGGCCAAATTTTAGAAATGATATTTCCTACCGGGCCACAACAATATAATCCATTGTGGCGTTATTCGGTAGAGCATGAGAAAAGATTAAATAAAATTAGTAAGAATCTTCCATACAGAATCTTAATTTACATATTTATCCCAGAGCATGGGTTGAAATTCCTTCATAAAAATTGCAATTATTATATTCTACGAAACATTCTATATGGACTATTCTGGACTTTATATTATGAATATTTTAATACAATTTATTAATAATTAAATATAAAATATATATAATTAAGAGACAAATCGGTTGTGCATCATATACAAAAAAAATTGTATGAATAGATTAAAATTACCCAACTACATTGGAACATTGTATGAATACAACATAATTAAAAACTTTAAAATCTACATTACGACCTGATCAAATTCCTTCTGTGGGGACCCCTTCCAGACATCCATCCCATATTTATCTTTAATTGTAGTCTCTCTTCATCCTCCCAGACACAACTCAAGACTTCTTCATCCACACAGAATAAACAGTATCGATCTCAACATTTCTTCTAACATAGTATAGCTTCATGTAGTTCAATACATATGTAATTAATGTGATTCCACAATCCATTAGGAATCCATGCCTTGTATCCGACTTAGAATTTTATTCTAAGTGGAAACCAGAAACTATGAAATAAGAACTCGGAATTATGAACTCGTAACTAGGAACTCGGAATTATGAGCTCGGAACTAGGAACTCGTAGCTAGGACCGCATCTGATTAAAATAGAAATTCAGAATTAAAAGAATATTCCATTCATCATTCAATTATACAATTGACTAATTAAATAATTCGACAACGTTTTACCTACCTTAATGGCGGATTAATCACTAATTCACTGTTATAACATTATATATATAAATTGAATGAATATCTTTAACATCCATTATGAATTAAAATAAACTTTTTTATATATTACACAAAACTAATTTGATTTTTACATGTCGAGTTGTCGCATCGTAAGAGAAATTTCAAACGACGTGCGGTACTTTTTATAACTCCGCTGAAGAATGACATTGTTGCAAATTTCATAGGCGACTTGTGGGTGAACAAAACTTTACTCTCCACACTTCCTTTCCGCAATGTTGCAAACATTCAAAATTCATATTCCTAACAATTTTAATGTGAATTAATCTGTCACATTAATACCCCTTTCCCCGGATAAAAAAAATTGAATAATTTTTTTTTTTTTTTTTAAATACTCATATAAAATTATAATTCATACTATGTTCCAACTCTAAACAAATTAAAATTAAGGAATTTATGGCAACACACTGGCCCTCAGCTGTTAAATAAATTATGGACGCCATCTATGTTTCATTAATTTAACTGTGAAAAATTTGAAAATAAGAATTAATTTTCACAATAGGGTTAATGCCAAATATAGAAAACTCTACACCCTACGAGTATATATAAAAAAAATTAATAAAATAAAAAAACAGTGTGTTCCCACGTTATTCCTTTAGTGTACAATTATATGATAAAACTACAATATATATATATCAGCAGATTTTAATGTACAATATTAAATCTGATATCAAATATTCACCACCAAATTAAATTACTAAATTTTTTTTTTTTTTTATATGTAATTAAAGCTTTTAACGATTAAATAATCCAATTTTTTTTTTTTTAAACTATCAATATTCCTTTTTATTTACAAAATCATTTTATGAGAAGTCTTTATTGTGTATATTTTACAAACCAGACACAAATTTACTTTCCACTTGTAAAAGTATTTGACTTAAAAAGCATTATAAAGACATCATAAATTTTATCTATTAATAAAATATTTACTCATATTTATATATTACAATTTATATATTCAAACTTATATTTTAATAAAGTATATTTACTTAACATTAATATATTTGATCATAAATACCTTTTCAAAACAAAAGTACATATAATAACAATAACAACAGTGTGTGACAATTTCACAACCATTCCACAATTTTCATGACATTTGTATTTTTGATTTTCCTTGGAAATCCAAATATCACCATGAATCTATACAAATTATTATATTTTATTATATTTTTATATTTTTTTTTTTTTTAAATTGCTTTGTAGCATTGTTTCTCTGTCATGAGAAGACTTAAGATCGTTTGATCTACAGCATTATAAACATATATACCTATCTATATTCTTATAGCTTACTTTGTTTTATTTTAAGAAAACTTTCTTCAATCTTATTATTTTACTTAGTCATTCGATTCCTCAAATAATATTATAAGAGAATATGTCAGGCAAAAATTATAATACTCTGTGATGAGATATTTATGAGTGTACCATTGGTATAGACTCCATTTTGAACCTAGACATTAAAATTCTTGTTTAGTAAAAAAATCGCAATCATTATGAGGTCCATATTCACTCCATTGCATCTATATCTACAGGCATACAATCTCTATTAAATACACATCCAAAAATATATCATACATTCTTCATCATATATTGGCCGTACACATCATACATATTTTTCAATCAAAATTACTTTCATACTATAGACACAAAGTTAAATACTCAACTACATAGATTCTGCATTGACCCTTTCACGAAAGTTATTTCTTTATTATTTTTTTTTTTATTTTAACTGAATATTACACTCCCATTTCACTACAGAAGTTGAAAACTCATTTATATATAATTTATTTTTTGTTTCATTATTATAATATCCTATTATTTATATGTGCGCATCCTCATTCTAAACGAAATGGCAACTCTTAGTACGAGATTATGCCTGATTTGCACTCAATTCGTATACACTTTTTCATATGTATTATTAAGCAATTTATGTACAATTTATACATTTACATATTTTTTTTATTTCTATCTATATACACTATTGACTATAACATACTTATTTCTATTTTTAACCTTTCTTTTATGTATAAACTTACTAGCTAATTTTAATTTTCGAGTGTGTGCTTTGACACTTATCACGTTACCCACTGGTGGTGAAGGTACGTCAATATCATTGCTAATGTTTTCATTAGACGAATGTACATCCTCCAAATTTTTATCTAAAGGTGAACGTTCCGCCATTTTGTATTAATTTTTCTATAAAAAAATTCAATTTGAATAACTTTTATAATATCATCAATTTTGATTTAAGAAAATAAAAACCTATTCATATAACACTTACTCTATAATTGTAATATGTCTTTGTCAACTACGTATCTTATATACATTTGTTTAATTGCGTACTAAATATAAAAATTTGTAAGCACCTAATGTTTAATTCACAAAGTATAAACTAACAATAATACTTCCATTTGTTCTCACTCATTTTATATAAATTCAAAACAAATGATTATTCAATTTCCAGAAATGACATATTGTATAATATAGATATATTAAGCAATATTTTAAATTATTTCTAATATGGAATATCATACGAATTTTTTCAAACTACATTTTAATATACTTTACAAAACAAAGATGACTGATCGCATTGAACAAAATGCATCCAAAAAGTATAAACAAGGATTTATTATTTGTTTGTATTACGCAAAATCAACCTAACAACATCTCCCACTCAAGTTACTTATAATAATATTAAATGCAAGGGTAATGAAAAAGTACCTACTCTTTATTTTTTTTTACTTCATCGTCATATCGTTCCGTCAAATAATAATGACTCGTTCAACAAAAACAAATATTATACAGTATTATTTATGTATTCTAATACCTAATTATAATTAAAATTTCTTGATTTTATTTTTTTTTTAATTTAACTTTAACAATTTAATTTATTTTTATCATAAAACTAATTTATTATTTACGAAAAATATAATACCTAATTAATTTTGTACATTATTTCTTTAGAAATAAATTTATACACAATGAATATTTTAAAAAAATATATCTCCCTCCATTGGATTTATTTAATTTGTTTTTAACAAAATAACCAAATTTTTTGACAATAAAAATCGTCATTTGACAATATAAAAATCGATAAAAAAATCGTTACCTTCTCTAATTAACACTTAAATACAACTATAAATTTATAAATTTTTTTTTTTATTAAAATTACCCGAATATTATCAAATAGATTTTTTTTTTTTTTTAACCTAATATTATTATTAAAATTAATTATTCTAATTAATTTAACATAAACTTACATTATGCCTAAAATAATTTTTATCATAAGATTAATAAAGAAATTATTAGTATATTTATTTATATTCACATTCAATCATTCTTAAAACTTTCTTTCCATCCTGTATAAATGCAGATAATATTATAGGCATGGCATCAATATGATTATACCTATAACATAGTACCATGCGGTTCTATAATAAATTCACAAGCCGCTAATATTGATAAGTCATAATTTTGTTACACGCACCGTCAAAAACATTATGTTGTAGGTATCTTATACCTATAAAGACCAAATTTTCAATACACCAATCGACCATACAATATAAATGTAACTACCCATATACCTATCTGATTATTTTATGCAGACTTCTATATTTTAATATTGTAAATTCAAAATTTTAATTTCGATTAATTTTAAGTAGGTAATTGACTATCTTATTAAACTAAATATATGTACCTACATATATGTCTCATTGTTTTAGCAAAATCATGGCATTGAAATTCCAAAGAAAATACATATCACAAAATCACTTACCCCCTTCGTTGGAGTATATTGCTTGGAAAATTAACGAACTGCAATTCCTTACTTTGTAATGTCATGAAAATGTGAAAATGTCCTGTATAATTCCTTCAATACTATAATTTATTTTCCTTCTGTTATTTGCATTTGTTATCCTTCTGTTATTTTGTTATTTGCTGGAATAATTTCATATGGCATTAATATACACATCACACATAGTACACAAATAATTTTCCTTTTATGATACAAGTATTTACTGAAGGAGAGTAGAATACAATTTATGAAACAAAATATATTTTATTTTATCAAATTCATAACCAATCAAATATAAGGCAATGTTTTTATAAAATTTGCAAAATTGCTAGAATTATTACTCTTTAAAAATATTACAAAAATTGCAACTGTATTTATCAAATAATTTTCGGCGATTCTACTATTTAAAAGAATAATCGAAAGTAAATAATACCTAAATAAACTTTAAATTACCTATTATAAGGTTTGTAACATCAGTATTATTTTTTTATTTTAAAAAAAAGTAGGTTATATTAAATTAATCTTTGCAACATTTCTTTATAGCAACATGTGGCTGATAAAATTGCAACAAATTATATGCGATGCAAAAATATACTGTTGCCAATAATTTACATAGCTTCAATTTTAATTATTTTTTTTTTTTTAACAATTATTAATGATATGATTACATATATGAAGCAAATAATTTAATATTTAAAATTTTCTTAAAACTAATACTTATAATTAGGTATTGCAATTACAATGCGACAACTCAAAATAAAGGAATTTCCCCCAATTAAGGCAAAATTAGCCCCACGTTGGGCGCCAATTAATGTGGCGTTATTCGGTAGAGCATGAGAAAAGATTAAATAAAATTAGTAAGAATCTTCCATACAGAATCTTAATTTACATATTTATCCCAGAGCATGGGTTGAAATTCCTTCATAAAAATTGCAATTATTATATTCTACGAAACATTCTATATGGACTATTCTGGACTTTATATTATGAATATTTTAATACAATTTATTAATAATTAAATATAAAATATATATAATTAAGAGACAAATCGGTTGTGCATCATATACAAAAAAAATTGTATGAATAGATTAAAATTACCCAACTACATTGGAACATTGTATGAATACAACATAATTAAAAACTTTAAAATCTACATTACGACCTGATCAAATTCCTTCTGTGGGGACCCCTTCCAGACATCCATCCCATATTTATCTTTAATTGTAGTCTCTCTTCATCCTCCCAGACACAACTCAAGACTTCTTCATCCACACAGAATAAACAGTATCGATCTCAACATTTCTTCTAACATAGTATAGCTTCATGTAGTTCAATACATATGTAATTAATGTGATTCCACAATCCATTAGGAATCCATGCCTTGTATCCGACTTAGAATTTTATTCTAAGTGGAAACCAGAAACTATGAAATAAGAACTCGGAATTATGAACTCGTAACTAGGAACTCGGAATTATGAGCTCGGAACTAGGAACTCGTAGCTAGGACCGCATCTGATTAAAATAGAAATTCAGAATTAAAAGAATATTCCATTCATCATTCAATTATACAATTGACTAATTAAATAATTCGACAACGTTTTACCTACCTTAATGGCGGATTAATCACTAATTCACTGTTATAACATTATATATAAAAATTGAATGAATATCTTTAACATCCATTATGAATTAAAATAAACTTTTTTATATATTACACAAAACTAATTTGATTTTTACATGTCGAGTTGTCGCATCGTAAGAGAAATTTCAAACGACGTGCGGTACTTTTTATAACTCCGCTGAAGAATGACATTGTTGCAAATTTCATAGGCGACTTGTGGGTGAACAAAACTTTACTCTCCACACTTCCTTTCCGCAATGTTGCAAACATTCAAAATTCATATTCCTAACAATTTTAATGTGAATTAATCTGTCACACCATATACTAATTTTACTTCACCTTAAAATTTATGCCCCCCCCCCCGTCGCCAATCTTTCAAAATGGTATAGAAATTTGAAATGTTTTGCATACTCCTTGGTTTTCTGTAAGAGTATTTTCTCCGAATAACTTTCTTCGGGGACCTCTACCGACTCTTATTAAAAAAAGTGTCCATATGCTTCGCGGGCCACAAGCAGGCACCCCGCGGGCCGCGGATTGGCCACCCTTGCTTTAGATCTTTGTTCAGAGAAGGATTTATCTTTATTGTCTCATACATTATGTTTACGAATATAATGTTTTTTAACAAAAATAAGAATAGATATCATAAAATAGTGATCATTACTTTTATTCTCATAATAATTATGTTATTGTTACTCCGTCGTTACTTGAATAAATGAACAAATAAAACGTTATAAAATAAAACTGATTTAGCATTGGTCATGTTAGTTCGGAATAATTAATTTAGTTCGGTTAAAAAGTTATTAAATTTAACATACCTACTAGATAATCATGTGGACGATTTAAGTTCCATTCTAATACAATATTAAATTTAAAATATGTACCTACTAGATAATCATGTGGACGATTTAAGTTCCATTCTAATACAATATTCAAATTTAACACACCTACTAGATAATATGTGGATGATTTAAGTTCCATTCTAATACAATATTCAAAAGCCATCCACTCGTTCACAAAGCTTTATTTTAATCAAACAAAAAATATTTGATATGTTTCTAAATTTGTAGTCAATCTATAGTACCTAGTTAGATATTTTCCCGTAGTTTTGTAAAATAAAAAGGTATCCCTCAACTTTCTAAATATTAGTGTAGAATGAACTTGTTTCACATAATGTACTGGTGATTCACGTAATATCTATTAAGGTAGTATACATATGTAGGTATATATAATTGACTGTTTATACAAGGGTTTAAATTACTATACGTAACGTATGTCATTATTTCTAGACTCCTTAACAGAAGGTAAGTTTTCAACTCACTGAGAAATAATCTTAAGAGCTATGTACAATACAGACTTATTAAACTTTTCTATAGTGATTCTGAATAATTTCAGTTAAGTTTTTTCATTACCTTTATTTTTGTGATCCGTTTCTCCCAGAATTGTGATACCCTAACAAACTGAAATTTTAATGTTAGCCCCTTTATTAGAAAATGTTGTTGTAATATCAGTGTCAGCACTTTTACTCAAAAGTGTTTTTTTTTCGCTACAAACTAAAGAAATGGTTACAACCTCAAGCAAGATATAATATAATATTTTTATGAAAAAAAACATATGGAATATCTTTCCAGGTAAGCTATATATCTATAAATGGAACAAATTCCGGTTTCAGAATAGCTCCTAATGTATTTGGCTATATTATTACTATCATACTTGTTCAGTTATGAAAATAGCTCGCATAATGTGACTGAGTGCGGTACTAGATGTATAATAAATAGTACAAGTAGGTATAGATAATACATATTGTACTGTAGCATAATGGGAATTTCTATCTGTCATGATATTACCTAATATACCCATATCTACATATATATAAAGTTTATACATCATATTGTAGTCCACGGGATATTTACTCACCCCAATGACTTTACGATTCCCGCAATCATTTGTCAGTGAGTGAACTACTTATACATTTGCAATTTATGAAACTATATTGCAAATGTTGGTTCAAAACGATATAGGTATCCGTACTTTATTTTGTATGATTAAATCATGAATATATGAGTATAAAGTAAGTGTAACTCCGTCCATCAAATATATTCAATTATTTATAAGCGATTTTTTACTATCGCTTGGTTTTTTATGAATGTTGTAATATACACCTCAACAGTAGACTCTTTTCTAAATTGTTCCCATCTTTCACTGACAAAAATAAAAATACCTACAGGGGATATCGTCTCTATCGCAGACAATACGGTAATCCTTTGCAGTGGAGGTACAACGTGGAATGAGGTTTATAATAAAGCTGAGGCTGGCTTCTAAATTATTAGAGGCTGGTTGGAAAACAATCTTCGTACATTTATAACAGACAAATCTAATAACTTGACGAGAAGTATCACAAATAGAGACGACAATTACCGAAAAACAAAGTCTTTAAGAATACATACCTGTCAATATAACATAAACTGTGAACATACTCCATATTTGAAGGGCTTGGGGCAAGTAAGGGCTTGGGGCACTGTAAGCCACAAAACCTAAAAAAATGAGTTTTTGATGTAAAACATCACAAAATAGTGGCTTCTATAGTATGACAAAATCCTAGGAAAATATTTTAAGTATTGACAACGATATTCAAAAATTGTGTTTTTCGTTGATGGCTATATTGTAATTATTTTAGCATTAAAAGACTGTAAGCCACATACAAATTAAAATGGCCGATCTTGAATCTCACGAGTGCAAGCATATAATTTTGTTTCTTCAAGAGTTAACAGACTCTAGTGGCAATTATTTTAGTGGATCCGATTCTCAAAATAGTGAAAATTATATGTGCAAGCCTAACTAATCAAAATCTATCAAATCTTCGTCGGAAATGGTAATTAATTTTTGATTGTGGCTTACAGTGTTGTTCTGCTACAAAATAAGTGATATTTTACTATTCATTTTTTTCGATAATTTGTTACAAAAGTAAAACAATTTAAGCATTAATAACCAATGTTCAACATCGATGAACGCGTTTAACGCGAGAATATTACATTCTGAGTCTCAATTATTACTCTCTACTACTTCTGCAATCCTGGTGAGGTATATTTAGACAGCAATATGAGTACACACGTACTTATGGCATATATTTTTTTGTCATATTTACGTACTTTAGGGCGCTGAAAAGCCACATTAACACTTACAAGTCGTTCTAGATCTAATGATTTATTATGTATTTTATTAAAAAAAACAGTTTACCTAAAGAAAAAAAATATAAATTTATGTGGCTTACAGTGTTGTTGTTGCAATAAATTTAGATGCAGTATTTTTTTTACAAAAATATTTGGAGCAAGAACACTGTAAGCCACAGTTTTCTCAAAATATGACCTTTTTAATTATATTTTTCAATTTCTATAAATGAGATTAGTAAGTATATGTAATTATGGAAATTAATGGACATAAAATATTTAAATTTGTCTTTTGGTATGATTTGAGGATTTACTATAAACTTCAAACTCAATTATCTCAAAATAAGGATTAGGTGGCATACAGTGTTAATGCCCCAAGCCCTTCATTTGTGTAATTATCTGACCATCAACAATTTTGCGTTTGCTAAATACTTAAGGATAATAATTGTAGATGATAAACTTGATTGGAAAAAACATATATATACAGAATACAACAAATAATAAAAAAAATATATATATTCAAGAATGCTCCTTATAAAAACACTTAAAACCATGTGTTATTCACCAGTACACAGCATAAGATCATACCTATGGGATACTGGGATGGTTACATTGACAGCCCTTGACTCAATTATAAAGTGTAAAATGCAGTTATAAGAATCATACATAAAAAGCCTTTCATGTTTCTTTCTCATGAACTGTCAGGATTCGGCGTACTAGACATTAGAGAGACATATGCCTACGAAGACTTTTATGAGTATAGATGAGTAAGGTGGGTATTTATATATGAATATTTGCTAATAAGGTTTTGTTTTATCTTCTTTACTTTTTTTACTTTATATTTTTCAGATATTTTTATTTTGTTAAAAAGAGAATAGTTTACTAATTACTTGAAGTATATTAAGGGGTCCGTGATTCGATCCCAGGTGCCGACAAACTCCACTTTCACGACACAAGCTTTTAGCTTACTGTGAAAGGTGTACCTATAAGTTTGTATTTGGGTTTATAACAAAACCCAAATATATCTTTTTTTTTTCAAAAAGTCATGTAAACACTACCTCTGTAGTGAGGTAGCCTGTTTTATGATAATTTTGTAAACTGTCTGTTTTTTTGAATAAATCATTATTATTTAACCTCTTTACTTAATGGAACTAAATTATTACTGATATCAATTTGACGTGAATTCAATAATGTTTAGAAACACGTGTAACTAGTATTGATCGTTTACTTTTTTTTCACAAAGCTCATTACTATAATGAAATACCTTAAACACAAAATGTACTATATTGTCCACGATGAATTAAATTTTTGAGAATTTACAATAATAATAATAGTTATTATTGTTGCGAGACACATAACATATTACGTATTTAGGTATTATAAACTTAACATTTACTGTAAAACATCCTTTTATGTAGTAGGTACCTATTTGGAACATTACACAGCACATAATACAGTGTTATATTATTATTATTATTGTATTGTGTGTACTGTACATACACCGTAGATATATTTACTCCCACGCATTCGGCATTACTCAACGCCGTGCTGTAACATATTATCATATTACACACACATCACTGTATCATGTATTATATTGTGTGTAGTGTAGCGCGCCGGAAAAGCTTGCAATGAAATTTATATGTACAATATCTCATATCACACTTAGAAAGTAAGTGTGTACATAGGTACGCAGGCTACTGAACTGAACTGTTTTATGTAAATGCTCACTGCGCACCTAATGCTACATGATACATCAGGTAGCATTATTTTATTATTATTTTATTTTACAAAAACACACGGCACAGGCCTATTGCATGTTTGGATACAATTTTACTAATATATTGTGATATTCTCACTTTCCATTCTTCTGAAAGTATTTAATTAAATTGACTTACTTTCAGAAGGGGCATTGAAGAGAGAGAGCGTAGTTTAAAAGATTCCCACGATGGCGGTTTGAGCTGGCCGGTCATTCAGACCTACCCGGGAGGATAGTTTTGGTTTTGAATGTGCTGATAAATAGGAGCCAATAACGCCTGAAATATTTGGGTATGTCGTGGATCTCTCTCTTCTTCTAAAAGTGGCGACTAAATGATAGTTAGGTATATTAAAGTTGAATTTGTCTGTTTTTATTCTGAAATACTCTCATTTTGTAAAAGCGTTCGTCGTGAATACAATATGCGGTGATAACGAGATTCAAATTTTACCCTACCCTTTGAAATTTTGAAGAAGCTACAATCAAACTACTGATCACACTATAATAAATTTTATGTAATCCCTAATTGTTGAAAAATTAATCTAAAATGTTCTTCAAAATGTCTTAACTATTTCTTTTAAAATTCCTTCTTGGATTACAAAGTGGAAATAAAATCCTCCAATTTCAAGGAAATTTTGAGTCACTTCTTTCCAAAACCTTCCTTTACAATGAAGTAATTGGTAAGTAGTTTTTAGGACGTTAATAAATTTGTAGGCGGAAAAGAAAACATAGTAAAATGAATGTACAATCAAATTAATACATAGCTACGTATTTTCTTTTTAATGAAATATTTCATCGATGCCTTCGATTCCCACAAACAATGAAGAGTTGTTTTTTTCTATACAGCACCATAGAGATTAATGAAGAATAATAATAATATAAAGGCATTAGTGATTGATTAGCTCTGCAATGACGAATCAATATTATTTATGAAAAAAGTTCAAACCGAAGGAACGCTTCGCAAATTCAGTTTACCCGTCATTAGTAACCCAGCACAAATATTATAAGTACCTATATTTCTACATTATATTATTAAAATATTTTGATAGAATTGATAAAACAATAGGGTATCCGCACTTCTTTAGAAAACAAAACACAAACAAATTAATTATTTAGACAAAACCTACTAGTCTATTACATAATATTCCCATTGATAATTGCTTACAGGAGATTAAGTTTTTACGAGTATCGAAATATAGAATATTTTAAATTTAATGTTTCAGTGTTGACATTGTGAAACAACATTTTAATAATATATACTATAAACAAACACTGCTTTTTATTTCACATTAATGTATACCAAAGTATACCTACTACAATGACGCCTAGCGCTTTCACCAATACATTGGCATCATCAGCGAATTGGCGAAGTATAAACTCATATTAATCATAGTTTATACTCCGCCCTGATGATGCCAATGTATTGGTTATAGCGCTAGGCGTAATTGTAGTATACTTTAGTAAATCGTCACCTAAACGGATAAATAGGAGTCCTTGAACTCCTGCAATATCCGAGAAATAAAGTTATTTCAACAATACTTTAGTATACATTAATGTGAAATAAAAAACAGTGTTTTTTTTATATTTTATATTAAAAGAATATTATTTTTTATTTATCTTATCCTTATACATCCATCGTTAGATCCGGAGAAGAAAGGGCGACTAAAGGTATTCTGCAGGGTATACCCGAGGGCAGGAGACCGTTAGGTAGACCAAGACAAAGTTTGTTAGATAACATCAACCGAGATCTGGAGGAGCTCAATGCTAAAGACGACTGGCAGTCCATTGCTCAGTAAAGAAAGGCTTGGAGATCTATTGTTTCGGAGGCAAAGGTCCTACAAGGGCTGTTCGGCCATCGGAAGTAAGTAAGTTATACATACATACCTACGGTGTTTACCTTTAACGTGTTACAGTGAAACATAATTATGAGTCGAGTTCTTATTTGTAAAACTAATCCCAAAAGAACTGTTATTAGATGATTATATTATACCTTTACGTAAAATTCATACAGATTGAGCTATTCCATTAAGTACAATATTATATCTGATTTTATAGCTAGAGATTTATAATTAATATAAACAGCTGGTGTTTGATGAACAGTTAAAACATTTTGTAATGACTCCCTGTCATATTACGTACGACATAACAGCATTACCAATTTGAATTGATTTCATTACATTCATATTATTATTATAGGACCAATTACACGCACTGTCGAAACAACACCTGAATACAAATTTAATAAATCACCCACCCAACAGATGAGAATATACCTACATTGTATAGTGTACACCTACTATCAATGTACATAGAACATTCTCAAATAATAATTGCGTTGACGTCACACAGCCTGCTGATAAAGCTCTATAGTAGGTACCTACCTACTACGTAATGAATTCATTGATAAAAATCAGATGGAAATAATAAAGCGTTCAAATGATAATAGCAGACACGATGTCTCTTTACAATCATCTATCGATTTCATGTTTTCATTTTTAAAAATCTATCTACACTATTATGGCATATCCCTCAAGAAGGGGGGCTACTAGTAGACTAAGTATATGTGTATATATATCCTCTGTGTCTCAATATAAAAATAAGACATTCAGGATGAGTGGCATACCTCATTGCTGAATTAAATGTTTAACTTCATATTATGTTAAGTATTATTTTGATGACGACTATGTCTATTACATGCAGTTAGTAATATACTGACTACCCCACTTTCGGAAGATACTGTGATGCAGTGATTCTCAAAGGAGTCCACGAGAGACTCGACGGGGGTACACGAATCCATAGTTAAAGTATCGGATATTATAAAATAAAATATTCTGTAAGAAAACCGAGGAGTTTTAGAAATATTTCAAATTCCTTTACCATTTTGAAAACTCAGCGACGGGGGGTAGAAATTTAAACAATTGACATAAACAATAGTCGGTACAAATACCCAGTACATTGTAAAAAAAGGTACTGGAAGAAAATATTCTGTAAGAAAACCGAGTAGTTTTAGAAATATTTCAAATTCCTTTACCATTTTGAAAACTCAGCGACGGGGGGTAGAAATTTAAACAATTGACATAAATTGGTAAAAATATCCGATACATTGTAGAAAAAGGTACTGTGAGAAAATATTCTGTAAGAAAACCCAGGAGTTTTTTTAAATATTTCAAATTCCTATACCATTTCGCAAATTTTTGAAAGTGGTCCATGAGAAAAAAGTTTGGGAACCTCTGTTGTAATGGTATTAATATGTAGATAGGTTTAAAAATATTAAGTGCGTATGTAAATCATCTTTATCAAGTTAACAAAATTATGTTTATGTAAAAATATATTTTAAGTTTGTCTTGTTTCAAATGTAATGTCTTTGTCTATTTTTACATAATTAAGTAGTTTTATAAAATGAATACCAGCAAAATAATATATTAAGTATTTGCTGAAAGTTCCAAATGAAATATGTATTATGAAAGTTGTTAAAAGCTGTCTCCCCATACGCTGCGCTACAATTAGGATATCATTAGGCAGTATGTAATAGTTAGTAGACAGCCCCACCCAACTGCGCCAAATGTAATAATAATAATATATTATTATTATTATTATTATTAAAGGCACTTATATATTGTAATTGTGCCAAAAAAATTTGTGAGGTTATAAAGTTCACGAATGGTTCATCGCACTCTCATTCTTTGAAATAACATTTTTCTAGGAATAATCAACTAACAATGTTTATCGTACTATGTAAAACAATAAATTCTATTGGTTTTATTAAAATTGAAACACAAATATATACATACATACATACATACCATCACGCCGCTTCCCTCGCGGGGTAGGCAGAAAGGATCGAGCGCCACTTCCTTCTATCCTTGCATACATCTTTCGCTTCCGTCACTGTCATACAATTCCTCATGCATGCTCTCCTGTTCTCAACACGTGACCGTCCTGTAGGATTTGATTTAAATGGTCTTGCCATTTAATCCTCGGACGTCCGCGTCTCCGAGCACCATTCCTCTCAGCCAAATATATCTTCTTAGTCATTCTATCCTCATTCATTCTTTCCACGTGCCCAAACCATCTTAACTTATTTACATTCATCTTTGTTATTACACAAACTTTCATTCCACATTCCTTTCGTATATCACTGTTACGCACACGATCTCTCAGACTCTTGCCACACATCCTTCTCAACGATCTCATTTCCACTGCATTTATGCCACTTTCATCCTTCTTTACACACAGTACAGTATATTGCTGATTATAATAAATAATATATACAGTACAGTATATTGCTTGCAGAAGACTTGTGGTAGAACTATAAATATTATTATGTTTTTAACATATATGTAATCAACATTGAATTTCAAGAAGAACTGTCGCTTTACACACACATTAAAAAAATAATTGAAAGTATGTTCAGCAGTGAGAACAGATGCCATATTTCAAAAACAAAATGAAAAGAAAATTTATATCACAATATAAAAAAGTTTATTCCTAAGCTTTGAAATATTTTTACTTATTTTAATGTCCATTAATCTTCTAATTTCAATTCAGTTTTATTAGCAAAACAATATATTTAATTCGTAGTTCATATTTTTTTTCACAGGATTTTGAAAAGTAAAAACATCCCAGTGAGAAAAGCTATCTTATCACTAGAACTTCTATAAAAACAATCGATGGCATGATAGAAAAAACGGCTCACTTGAGAACGCCTTGGGATTATCTCATACCCGTGTTATCTATAAGTAGCCACGAAGTGAGCTTATTCTCAAGTTTGTCTATTTCGACGAACATTTATACGTGATAAAAGTTTTAGAAGAGAAAATACATTAATAAAATGAGAAATACGAGATAATAAGTTTGGAAAAAACAAACAATAAATCTAAATAGATTATGAAGGCATTAAAATTGAGAGTATTAGTTAAGCATTTCGAGTTTTTCTATTCTTGAAAGTTTAATTATTTGGAATTTCTAGAATGTATTGAATTAAAAAACATAATTTGTAAGTACACAAAATACTCGCTAGCTTAGTGTATTGTTGGTTGGGACATAAAAATTATTCGAAGGCTGTTGGAGAAAATTCCTTTTCTTCAAACTATTCCATAGAACATTTTTTTTATTGCATTAGCACGTTTACAGATTTTATAGAAGTATAACACATTGACATTACAATACAAAAATCATATTAACCCTTTTACATATTGCATAAATATGTGTATTTGAATATACACAGATAGCTAAAAAGAAAATTAAAATAATATTATTTATTTATTTATTTATTTATTATAACATAACATAACATAACACGTGACCGAGACCGAGCTAGTCCCAAACTAAGATATGAATCTTGTATTATGGGTACTAACACGGCGATACACATATACAATGCACTAAACACATATACATGTTTATTTATTTATTTATTTATTTCTTTATTTATTTATTTATTTATTTATTTTTTATTTATTTATTTTATTATTTATTTATTTATTTATTTTATTATTTATTTATTTATTTATTTATTTATTCATTCATTCATTCATTCATTCATTCATTTATTTATTTATGTATTTATTTATTTATTTATTTAATCAAGTTATAAAGATAATAAGTATTTAATTTTATAACTTATAATAACCTTATGATTAACTACCATTATTATACTTATTTTCTATTTCAATTATCTTAAATTATGAATCAACTTTAATAAAACATTCCAATAAGAAAACAATACATTCCACTATGAAAACAAAAATCAGTCTGATATTATTTAACTCATACGAATTAAACTAAAGAAACAATCTACATAACGACGTTCCCTACGTATATGTGCGTGACATTTTTGACAAAATCGCTTTTTTTACACTAAGTATCTTAAAATATCGTATATTTTCATTGATGAAATAATTGGGTCAAAATTTTGGATATTTGACCCTTTTTTGAAACGTATATGTGCGTAAGTGCACCAAATAATTTAAAGACGCCGGCGTATATCTGAGTAATGGGGTGTTCACATTTGGCGAATATCGCCAGCCGAATTTCAAAATATAACGCCAGGCGAAAAAACAAAATTCGCCGTACACCCATTGATCGTCACACCTGTTCACACAAGTCCACCGATATAGAAACGATCTGTCAGATGCGCTTTGATTTTGACACTGTTTTCAAAATGGCGTCGAGATGGAGATCGCGAAGTGTTTATTTTTAGTCGAAAATGTTATAGTAGAGGTTATAAGGCGCCTTTTAATTAAGGAAACAAACGCCACAAACCAACAAAAAAGATAACAGCTGTCACGAAGCGGGAAACATTATAAAATTTATAGGTTATAAAGCTTTTACCATAGACACAAACGCCGCGCATATCTGCGCATGTGCAAATCGTTCGATCGCCCGAGAAAGTTGGAAGGTGGTCAACTCGAGACGATATCGTTTCTACTGGTTTTTATCGTTTCAGACTAGCTGTCATTTTGTTCACACGGTTCAAATGGCTGGCGATATTTTGGTGCCCTAGCGATATTCGCCAAAGTGAGAACACCACATAAGTGACTTTAAGTCGATATACGTCGGACATCCTGATGCATTGTTTGGTGTAAACCAGCGCATATACCATACATACATAAAATATTATATACATTGTATGATTTACATACATAAAATATAAAGATGAATGTACCTTAATTCCTCTAACCGTAATTACAATAAGTATTTCATCATAAATAATGGCAATGTTATTGCAACAGACAAAATAATATTGGTATAGTATACATATATATTGAAAGGTATTTATTTTCACTAATTGATAAGACGAAATTGTTATTTTTCTAGAAGTCTTGTTATTAATAAAACATTGTACTTTTATCCATGTTTGAAAAAATGTTTCATTATTTTGATCTAACTTTCGTTACTGAAAAGAATCTGCTAAATATTACTTTGTTATTAAACAAAATCCAATTTCATACACAAAACAAAGGAAGACAACTAGTAATACAGTATTATTACACAAGTGCACAATGCCCACGAAAAGTATTATTTAATATGAGTACCTACCTATTTGATATTATTATTACAAATTACATTTATTTTCTTTAAGATATTTGCACATACATATTCACTAAATTGCTAGTGTATGACACTTACTCACATATACGTCGGACCAAATAAGGTTTATGAAAATACTAACAAAGAAGAAACTACGTTAATTTTGAGTCCAGAAATAACAACCATTCTTGGTTTATTATAAAATTAGTTCGTATTGTCAATAAATATAAATATTTTAAGTAAATAGTTAGAATCATGTCAATATATGCCTTAAAAACACAATAGTATTATCCCGGCGTATAACAACTCAAGTGGTAGTTAAGCTGGTATAGATGTTGTTTTGTTTCCGACGTATATGTGAGTAAGTGCTAAATTTCTAAAAATATTGCATTTGTAAAGAAATTAAATACGCAGTATTATTACACACATTAATTGAATAATAGCTGCCAATTTTCAAGTAAATATGTCGAATAGAAAAAGTTATGCCAAAAAAACTACATAGAAACTTTAAATCGCTCTGGTGTAAAATTTAGGTTTGTGCACTTACGCACATATACGTAGGGAGCGTCGATAATTACAGTTTAATAAGAATGTAATTAAGCATATGTCAAACATTCTAAACAAAAAATATTATTAAGTGAAGTTACTGAAAAAAAAGATAGTTGTGGTCATTAGAAATAATAAAAGTGATTCTAAAATTTGAAGTAAAAATAAAAGCAAGCAATCAACTGAATTAATCAAATAATAAGCAAAGTCATAAAAAAAATTAATTCAAAATTTATATTAAAACTAGCTGGCCCGGCGAACTTCGTACCGCCTAAGAATCAATGAACGATTTCATACATACATCTTCTTCCCCTTGTCCTAGTTCGGTCGGGGGCCCATTGCCCCTAAGTATCTAACTATATTAAAGAGATAACTGTCCACCGCTGCTTCCAGGACCTCTGGCCACTCCAAACCAAGCCTTTCAACACATGTTCGACACCTGCCCTATCTTCTGCCCTCTCCCACTGACTTTATGAATGATTAATATTATTAATCTCTTTACAAACTCCCGTAATTGTCAAAGTGTGTCATCGAAGGTATGGTGTAAAAAAATATACCTAATTCATTTGGAACTTTTGCAGTTTAGCGGCCCCACCCGTTGTCGAGTACTTTTTTCCATAGAAAAAGTAATATTTTCGAAACTTGAGGAAATTGTTGCCATATATGGTGAATTATTTTTTGGTCACCAAATTTTTGGAAAATTCTTTTATAGGAAAAAAAATTCGCAACTATGAACTTGAGCGGCCCCACCCGTTGTCGAGTAATATGTACGGAATTTTAGGAAATTAATTTTCGAAGTGGATTTTTTGCCGGCAAATTAAAATAATTCTACATATGGCAACAATTTCCTCAAGTTTCAAAAATATTACCTTTTCTATGGAAAAAAAGTACTCGACAACGGGTGGGGCCGCTAAACTGCGAATGTTACATTAATTTTTTTTTACATAGACAATTCACACACATCGAGCTAGTCCCAAACTTAGATGAATCTTGATTATGGGTACTAACGCGACGATACCCACATATACAATGCACTATATACATATATATGTAACACCCAGACCCAGGCCAATTTGAAAAAGGTCATTCTTCACTTTGCCCTGTCCGGGAATCGAACCCGGGACCTCGTGACTCAAAGGAAAGAGCTCCGCGCCACACCGGCCGACATGAACAATTTATGTTGAACAATTATACTTAACTCAGATTTGTTTATAAATTATCTGCAGTACGTAATATAATTATGTAGGTATTATTTTTTTTTCAGGTAGATTTTACCTATTCATTTAAAATTTATAAAAATTCTTTCCATGATTTTTTAAAAATTGAAATATCAGAACTACAGATGTTAAATTGTATGGATAACGATTCTTATTTGAGAATGTATAGAAAAATTATCATATAAATAGGCCAATCTATAAAAAAACTTCATTGTTGATTTTGTATAATTCTCCATATTGCATTTTTTATTGAAATTAAAAATGTATGGCGTAAATAATTTTCTTCGTAATTTTTCTTCTCTGTCTGCAAATTTCACTACACAATCTTGCATCAGAACTACCTACATGAACATATTCTTATTTTCATCTTTAATAGCAAAATTTTTGGTTCAATAATAATTTTCCATCTGCAAAAATAAAATACAAATTCAAATAGTTATAATCTGTGCACGTCCACACCGAAGATCTATCGATACATAAATATTAGTCGAATAATTCGGTAGTTACATGGCAATAGGTTGTATCTCGCATTTTTTGCGTTTTCAAGTTTGTTCCATAAAATGCTCAAAATAGTGTAATATTTGATGTGGCAAAAGGATATGTCTCTTTATAGTCAGAATAAAGAGAGAAAAGACGTAACTTATTGACATGTAGAAAGATTGTTTTCATCAACATGGCAAAAAAACTCAAATATTTTTAAACTGCAAGAAATTATTTAGTGAATGTTACATACATCTTGTAGAAGAAATTATTAAGAGAATGTTACATCTATCTTGTAGAAATAATAATTACCTTCATTTTGATATATAATGCTCGAAATTTGGCTGAAATATCTCTTTTGCAAACTTTGTTTTTGCTCTCCTATAAAATTATGTTTTAGTGAGATACAACCTATTGCCATGTAACTACCGAATTATAGTAAACAAATATTAGTACACATTTCGTTCATATTAGTTATAGTAATTTGGTTCTTAATATAGCAGAACCTACGGATTATTTTAGCACAATGCAACAGGCGACGTGGGGGCGCTAATAGCGTATGGACTCTCCATATTGTTTTTATTTTTGAAATTAAAAATGTATGGCGTAAATAATTGTCTTCATATTTTTTCTTCCCGTGAATTTGTAAGATGTTTTAATAGCCTATAGTTTATTCCGGGCGGAGAAGAATCCAACAAATCAAAGATCATTCAAATCGGTACAGCCATTCTTGAGTTATAAGTGTTGTAACACACACGTCTTCCTTTTATATATTAGATTAATATTGACTTAAATGTCAGCTGATTTCTGTAAAATACCTAGAATTAAATATATAATTATCGTCGGTTGTGTGTTTTTAACTTTACTATACTATAATATTCTCTTTGAACTAGTAATAGTTGTGTATAAATGGCAGAAGGTTAAATGCTAATACTTGTAAACTGCCTAAAGATCATAAGAGAGCTTCCTGTACAAAGGCTTCCTCTCTCTCACTTCCTATTCGTACTGTCATTTAACCTACGACGCTATGAGCCTAGAATGTCTTACATACTTCCTGTCTGCGGAGATAAATTTTTATATGTGAGTGAACAATAAGTATGTATTTTATCTAATACGTTATTGTTGTGGAACTATGAGACTTCTGTATATTCACCAAACTATTCAATCATCATTCCATTTCAACACACATCCCAGTAAAGCTGATGGGTAAAATATAGCTTCCTCTGCTCAGTGATTTTATGGAAATTGATTGACCTCTTTTTAGTGTTTGGAAAGGATGACCTGTGTATTTGGTACATGTAATTGGTCAAGAGAGTAAGATTGATATAAAGTCGCCTCTTCTCGTGGTATATTAGGTATAATGTTATAAAAGAGGAGTCTAAGTCATTAGGAATCTTTTGTAATATAAACTTTTTCGCAATTTACTGGATTTTAGCACCTGCATGAGAGTATTAGATTTAAGAATTTTACTCAAAACCACATCTGCACAACCAACAGACTGTGAAAAATACTTTTTGTTGTCCTTTTCATTTTAAAATAGGTATGTATAAACATAAAGTATATATTTAAAAAAAAAACAAAAAATCTATTCAATAACTGAATCATCAAAATTTTGAATTGAAACAATCATTTAAACAGAATTGAAGCAATTATTTAGATAATTATGTAAAAAAACATGCTAAACAAAAAATAATAATTAGGTGGTGACAGAAGTGAGAAGGCTGTTTTAAAATAATAAATATGTTTATTGTATGTATAAAGATTGGTCGATGTTGAAGCAAAGTACTCATGAAGTAAATTGTGATGGTGTGTTATTACTACTACTAATACTACACAACGAAACGACCTTTTCAGTAGTGAAATTGTGTGGATGGATAATATTAGAGATGTAACATATATTCGGTCTAAATTTATTAATCACAATATTCCATATATGATGGTTTAATCGACCACAACGCCACCCTCGTTTGCACAGATTTGCCAGTGTAGAATCGGATAAATGTATTGGGATATGAGATAGTTCAAAGACTGTCAAACTGCGCCTAAATAAAGCAATCCGAAATCATCGTTATCATTTTCATAGTGGGCGAGTAGAAGATTATCAAAATCAAATTACTAAAATTAACGATAAAAAATAAGATTGCAGAATATTTTTTTTTTTTTTAAAGTCGAGTATTATGGGTTAGTTGGAAGATATCGCGCTTCTGCGATAAACTCGCCCATTGCACAAATTTATTTGTCTGGTTCTACAATATTTATATTTTAATAATGTTTGTTTTTTTGTGCAATAAAGATTTTTATTATTATTAGGTATGTCAAATTCCATTGAGATCCAACTTTATGTCGGGGATTTTACCGAATTCCTATAACAATTGCATAGAGTTGGTTCCTAACAAAGGGTGGACCTGATTTGACATATCATTACTGTGTCCGAATATGTGGCTATCCAAATTAAGATCTTTCCGGATATCCACATTTGGTACCGACAAAATTTCAATTCGTTACATCTCTAGATACTGTAAGTTATGTTACGTGTGATGGTACTCTGTAACTGTACGTGGTGTATTGGGCCAATGTCATACCACAAAAGGTCTGTAGAGATGATTCATAACCAAATTTCACTGATATTTTATACAAAGCAGAATATTTTTATTATTCCATGAATTTCCACAAAGAATCGTGTCACGTAATCTTTAATTTTTAACAATATCTAATTTTATTTGCTGACAGTAAAAAAAATTACTACTACCGACAGTGAAACCCAAAATATATCACCTTTTGTCTTTCCTGTCTACTATGATAAATAGACGGATTGGTTAGAAGTTAAAAATTTAGCACGGGGACATTGTAATATGATCATAAAAAAATATGGTGAAACAAAAGATGATTTATTACTTTAAAGTTTAGAAATATGAGAAGACGGATTTGATGAAAAAAAAACTTTTTTTCAAAAAAAGGATACCGCAGTAAGTTGGTGAGTCTATAATCGACTTTATCTGATGCATTTTATAAGCTTCAAACAACCAATAATAATAATAAAAAAAAACTTAATTATACATACCGAACCATTAAACCAAATTATGGAATTTATTTTCTTTGTGTAGTTTGCGGTCCTAGTTCTGGGGTAAAGCTTCATTCTACGTTCAATAAATATTGTTTTGTAAATGAAAGTAATATCTTATTATTCAGGACAATTTCAGAAATCCAATCTTTAAATATACATTCAGTAGCCGAGCAAAGAAAAAAAGCTCTCACAACCGTTTACTGATACACACTACAATTTATTTCAAAATAAATGTACCTACTTTAAAATAAATGCATTTCAATTTTGAAATAAGAAGTGACTGTCGGCTTTTAACAGCGATTCTCAATAAAATGTATTGTTAGTGAAATAACAGTTGAATGTATGGAGATGCTTCACGTAACATTATCAGTATCTAGTAGTACTAATACATCCTTCTACCCCCCAACACTCACCCCCGAAGTATTCCCGACCCACGACCTCCGCCCACGACAACGCTTCATACCTCAACGCCTACCCTTACAGGAAATATTCACATGCTAACTCTATAGCGCTCACTTCTTTACAATACTTCCCAAAGTTTATTAAACAAAACTGTTTACATTTATTACATCATCTTTACTTAAATTATTTTGTATCAGTTATAATCTATAAAAGAATATTTTCTGAGTTCCTTTTACTGTATCCATTTGGACTTATAACTGACTAGGTATATCATAAAAAAATAGTGAAAAAGATTGAAACAATTCGAAAACAAAATTACATGTGATCAAAATTACATTTTTTTCATTTGTACATATATGTTGTGCGCACGTACAATTAACTCGTAAATAATTGTGGGATAATGGTAATGAGATACGGAGTATAATGACAATAGTTATTTTAGAAAACTCTATAAGTGTATTTCTAACAGGCACCAATATCTAGAGAATGAAAATTATTATTATAGGTCAATTCATTTGACATTATGAACATAAATTAATGTGTGTAGGTATATCTTCTTAGATACAATACCCTTGTAATAATAACACATATCATAGCTAATACAGTTTAAGAAACACTCATCCAAAGGACTGTTGTACATCCCACGTAACTTTTTACTCTCATCCCTTTCAAACGCTTTCTCAAACTTTACTCTTGGGGCTTATGGAAGTATGGGTGTAAAAATACAACGAAATAACGTACATTTTCCTGTACAGCCATACCCGCTACACTTTATAATATTACTCCATATAATACTAGAGTGTCCTATCTGCGGAGCACTATTCATAAAGCCAAGTGTATGTTTTTTTTATTTTTCTCTAGATTTAAAATTATAATCATACTTAAAATACGTAGGACTCGATATGTTTTGTATTTACAATATTGTTTATTTAACTTTCTTATACACAGTGCTTAGTTGGCATTGAAAACAGTGAATTGCTTTCCTTTACCTTAATTTTATTCTTGATTGAAAAAGCCCTTCTATACAACAAATTATGAGCCAACTGGGATTCTAATCATATACAGAGTTGACTATATACTTAATAATAGGTAAAAAAATAGTGTTATGGTGTACTTTTATTTGCCTGTTTATTATTATTTACTTACCTATTGTTTACCTATTTGAATATTATTATATAGACACGAAACCCGCGAGGCACGTTTCGTTTATATTATTTCATAGCGCAAAGAAGACAATCTGTATATTTAATGATAAGAGATAAGCAATTATGATAGAAATATTTATGGAAAGTGAAAAGTATCTAATGTGGTGTTCTCACTTTGGCGAATATCGCCAGAGCACCAAAATATCGCCAGCCATTTGAACCGTGTGACCAAAATGACAGCTAGTCTGAAACGATAAAAACCAGTAGAAACGATATCGTCTCGAGTTGACCACCTTCTGTGGTGTTCTCACTTTGGCGAATATCGCCAGGGCACCAAAATATCGCCAGCCATTTGAACCGTGTGAACAAAATGACAGCTAGTCTGAAACGATAAAAACCAGTAGAAACGAAATCGTCTCGAGTTGACCACCTTCCAACTTTTTCGGCTGATTGAATGATTGGCGCATGCGCACATGTGCGCGGCGTTCGTATCTATGGTAAAAACTTTATAACCCTATAAATTTTATAATGTTTCCCGCTTCGTGACGGCTGTTATCTTTGTTGTTGGTTTGTAGCGTTTGTTTCCTTAATTAAAAGGCGCCTTATAACCTCTACTATAACATTTTCGACTAAAAATAAACACTTCGCGATCTCCATCTCGACGTCCGCCATTTTGAAAACAGTGTCACAATCAAAGCGCATCTGACAGATCGTTTCTATATCGGTGGACTGTGTGAACAGGTGTGACGATCAATGGATGTCCAGCGAATTTTGTTTTTTCGCCTGGCGATATATTTTGAAATTCGCCTGGCGATATTCGCCAAATGTGAACACCCCATAAGGAAGCGGTTTAAATGATGACCATTTTATGTCTCTGGAAATTTTAAAAATGTACGAGTACCTGTTAGGTATACCTAAAGCACAATATGCTTAACCCGAAAATGTCGCTGTCGTTATATTATTCCCAAAACTATTTCTTTCACTAATCCCATATTTGCTTTACACAAAATAAATTACTATTGTACGTACATAATACAAAAAAAAAACTTAATTTTTTGCTACAGTATATTTTTAATGTATAATAAACTTACAATGATCGCTTTTATACACTTATTTTCAGATGTGCTCGGTGAGTGAGTTACCAGGTGTCCGGCTGCGCGGGTTGGGGTCCGCTAGGGGTCCATTCCGCCGCTGTCTTTGCTGGTGCTGTTGTTGCAGTTGCAATGGTTCCTGGTAAGTAAACAAATACTAATTATTACATTATAATATTAAACCTATACATCTGTGTAAAACCCTTTTTAAGTGGCATATTATGCCTTGCTATTTGAAGTGTTGTTCACATTATGGGATATGTGTCATCGTCTCAAAAGGTTACCACCGCAATTTAAGTTGTCTCAATGACACGCAAATTATTTTTTTTTTATTTTTTTTATTTTTCCTTTATAGGCATTTCTACAGGTTTTTACAATAATAGCATTAACCCAATTACAGAATGCACATATGTTAACAAATATTGTGTATAACTACATAAGATTCGCAAATTAAAAGAACATATCCATGCACATATATGTATAAGTAATCCATAAATAACTCAAAACAATTATTTTAAAATTTCGAAAAAAAATCAAAGTATTTACAGAACTACAAAAAAATACGTTACATTGTTACCACGAAATAAGGTAAAAAAATTCATACGTGATTGGAATAAAAATAATAATAGTGAAAAACAAAAGTAAATAGTTAAAATTAAACAATGTTAATAAAAATAATACTAAAAATATCAGAAAAAAAATGAAAGATCACTGATAAATATATACATATATAAAACAAAAACAATGGTCATTAGGAAAGGGAAGTGTAGGAGACTCATCCCAAAGGAGGGATGAAGGTTTTCAATCTGCATTATCAATTCATCACCGCCGACTTGAACATAGATCAGAGCCCGTAGACAATTTGTACTTGGCGATCGCCTACAAACGAATTTTCGTCAATAACTGCAACAATAACGCATAATTATACGGTACGTGTAGGTAGATTGTCGAAAAGTTCGCCAGTAGACGATCGCTAAGTACAAATTGTCTACGGGCTGAACTGTGAAAGAGTGGCGGTGTTTATAAATACATGGCTTTAAACTATTGCGAAATATACACTTTTATTTCTTTTTATGTAAATAATAATTATGTTAAATGCATCTGATGGTTTGTGAAATTAGTAAATAATTATACATTCAGTAGGTGTATACTGGTTAAATAATGTTATCTGATTTGTCAAACAGTTATAGAAACCGTTTTCTGGAGAAAATTTCTAACAATAAAAAGAAATGGTGCACTGCTTTTAATAATTTAAATTACATAGGTATGTCAGAATTTTTCGAATATATTCAGCGTCTAATGTGATGTGAATTTTTATCAACCACTTTAATGTAATCTTTCATGTTTGCTTCAGTTAGCATTCAGAATTTTTGCACATCATTAATACGACACTGTTTTTTGGTTTGAGAAAATTCACGCCATGCCGCACACAGTTACAAACTGTGTAATATAATGGAGAAATTATTATAATATTCTACCCTTCACTTTATCCAGGGTTTCTTTATATCAAGCCTAAATAGCCTAGATAGATTGGCTAAATACTTTTAAAAATGTCGACTATTCACTTTAAAACAAAGATATATAATTGTCGTTAACTATTAATTTATTTACGCACAATAAAGAAACTTTAAGTGCCTTCTATGTGGTTGGGCCGTTGCTGTGGAATAAAATTCTCCGTGATTTGCGAACTAAAGAGAGTGCGAAGGTATTCAAAGTAAGGTTAAAGGCCTTATTTTTGGTGAGGTGCTATGATTTTCACATGGCCATTGCAGCGTTTTTCCCACAAACGGCGTATTTCAACAAATATTTTCTGGATAATCGTTAAATAAAATCGTTTTATTGCGGACAATGTGTATTTTACAATAAAAAATAATCTTTCTTTATTCTCATAGTGACCTTATTATTATGTAGGCAAAGCAACTAAATTTATTCTTGAAAATTCCGATTCAAAGAATTTGTCTGACATTTAAATTTGAAGACACTTTTTGACTGCCGATCAACTCAACGCTAAAAAAATTCATTTTTTAGTTACCTATCGCAAGATGAAATATTAGCTATGTATTTCATATTAGATGATATATATTAGATGGTCTATTAGCACTAATAAATAAATATTAGCTATGTATTTCATATTAGATGATATATATTAGATGATCTATTAGCACTAATAAATAAATATTAGCTATGTATTTCATATTAGATGATATATATTAGATGATCTATTAGCACTAATAAATAAATATTAGCTATGTATTTCATATTAGATGATATATATTAGATGATCTATTAGCACTAATAAATAAATACGGTTTTATTAGAGACATCAAATACCGCAACCTGGATCACTCTAGAATTGAACTAAAAACCTTTTTTTTTATTATTATTACTAACATCGTATATATTATAATGTACCATCAGTATTTTGTTATCCAATCAATTGTGCCAAAAGTAATTATCCAACTTCACGTTGTCATTTTTTGATACAACCAAATTACAATATTTATACCTTATAAGTTTTCAACTACCGTCGTTCCATCCCTAAGTGCATCTACGAATTATCAAAGTAGATACTTGTACAACTCCCAATCTCTCCCAGCTGTCACAGGCATGGATCTTAACTCTTCATATCTCTCCTCTTGCGACACTGACTCTGCCTTGTATTGTAGGTACCTCAAACATAAAAGGGGAAGTTTCGTACCTGAATCAGAAACTATCATGAAAAAGTATAATTACAGTAATACTGCAAATATTCTTATCTAATCCAATATTTGAGTTTATTTACATATATTTTTGTTTTCGTGTCTAGTTTATGTAATTTTATCATCAAAAGAACATAAAAAATACTTTTAATACATATCCCATAGGTGATTAAGTCCCAAAATCCCAAAGTTCCCACTGTTGAGCGTGCTCCTTGATAAAGTATACTCGTAGTCATATGGATGGTGTAAAGTATTATTACGGATGGTGTGATGTGAAAGTACCTATAATATCTCAATTAATGTGATAATTTTATCCTGATATTCCTTTAATAGTAAGAGCGCTCACATTTCTATTTTATATATTTCTTGAATTTATTTAAGGTAATAATACTCTATAATATGTGATAAAAATGAATAAATTCAAAAAACTTTAACAGACGCAATCACAAACAAGTCCGGGATGACAGTAGGCCTAGTCGAAACACATTTTAGTGCTACGAGAAAGTGTAAATTTTCGTAGCTAAAATAAGCTACGAAAATTGATACTTTTTTACAACTTCGTCTATATTCGAATGAAAACGTAATGCTAAGATGTGTTTTGACTAGGCCTAATGCTATTCCAACTGTTAATGTGTCACTTTACTTACTTAAAAGTAATAATTACCAACATCTCGAGTTAAGGCAATGTTATTGAAATGTTTCATTATAAATTAATGTAAAATTGTATTTCTAAGAAATATCAACATTCGAATTATCAATTGAATATTGATCAGTTGCACCGTGGAACAAAATATTTTGTTTAAGTTCTTTGATGTAACCGGGGATAACAAATAAAGTTATTTTGAGACTAAAATTTTTCATTCAATAAAAGTCAACTTTAGACTACCTAGTCAGCCACGTCTAAATTTGCATTTTCTTTATGAATATGATTGTAAGAGCATAAGCGGATTAATATTATGGTTGTTAGATTAGATTAATCCGTGAGCGAGGGGTTTAATGGACTCGGGAATACTTAATTCCTTGCTTACATACTTTATCATCTGAGAAACAATCTTGTGTACCTATGTACGTAGGTACCTATCTACTACATGGTGATTTTGTTGGCATGAATTTCAGTAAACTTCACAATTAATAATAATTGTGGAGAAAATAAACGGTTTTACATTTTCTGTTTACATAATTTACAATGGTTACTTGTGTATACGGTCCGTTTAGTCTCTGTCAAACTTTTTTTGAGAAAGATACTATTGTCAAACGGTTTGACAACGACAGCAGGATTTTTGCTAATTTTGTTTTTAAATTTAACTATTGTATAAGGTCATAATATTATCTCATTACGACATAACATCCAATAGATCGGACGCTGATATTTTCAAGTTATCTCGATAAATAAATTCATGTTTTCATAATAAATAAATAAATTATCATAATTTATATTTTTTTTCCACAAACATAAAATATTGTGCGACACATTTATTTTATTCCAAAATGGCAATCTAAACATTTGTCATGCTTAAGAAGTGGTATTAGTTTTTTGCTTATTCTGCGCAAGATATTGTTATAGAAGAAGACCATACCCAAAGTATATATTTTAATTAAGCGTGTTAATAAAAATAACAGTTTTCTTTTTTTTTATTTACCTATATGTAGAATTTTATTTTATTAATCCAGTAAATATAAAACAAATTATTTAACACACAAAAATACTCGAATATCTCATAAAATGAATAAAATATGATTATATTACTAGCTGACCTGGCAAACGTTGTTTTACCATGTACTCGTACATTATACCATATACTAATATCGCTATTAAAAAATAGGGATTGATGGTAGAAGGTTGAAAATTTAGGGCTGTATGTATTTTTTAATGCCTCGCCATAAAAAAATAAAAAATTTTGACCAAAAAATAAATTAAAAAAATTAGGGGTGGAACACCCTTAACTTTTAGGAACATGAAAAATAAATGTTGGTCGATTCTCAGATCTACCCGATAAGCAAACAAAATTTTATCAAAATCGGTCCAGCCGTTTCGGAGGAGTATGATAACAAACACCGTGACACGAGAATTTTATATATTAGATGTAAAACTTTTAAAGAGGTTATTGTACCTACATACAAATAATAGTCTGAGCGCATTACGTCTTATATATTGGACAGCTCATAAAATTCAATAAAAAAAATAGATTTTTTTGCACAAAAAGTCGATACAATCTTTCTTTTATCCTTTCCTTTCCTCGAGGCAAGACACCCGACACCGAGTGAATTATGAAAAAGTCGATACCATAGTCGATACAAATTATTTAGTACATAGAAAGTAAATTTAAATATAACACAACTTTATGCAGCAATGAGATAATATTTTATAGTACAATATGATTGAAACTATATCATCGCAGAATAAAAATGGAAGGTACCCTCTCAGTATAAAGAAAAATTAAGACAATTCTGTTCTGTTGATAATCTCAAGTTATCTGGACGAAAGCGCTTGTGATATAATATAATCAGCCCCTAATCCTGTAAAATATTGATATTGAAATACTGTAAAAAATATTACCAACTTGGTATCACCAGACCGTAACACAAATTATCTTTTAATTAAAATATTTAATTAAAAAAGTAGGTTGAATACATTTTTCGCCATTCTTGCGTAAAAATAAGGTTAACGTAAATTATTTTCATAATTTCCTTTACGTCACGTATTCCGGGTACATACCTACATTGCGCTTGTATAAATTCTCATATTATAAACATACATTAAAAACTTCTTTATGTAAGTACTTGAAACAAAATAGGTTTGCGTCACCGCTAAGTACGTTCTGAATTCCCTGAAATATGAAAACTTTTCTGTAACAGCAAGCGCGTGAAAACTTTCACCGTTTCTTCGGTAGATGGTGAGTGTTTTCGCCGTGCGTTACGAGTAGCAATTATTTGTATTTGTTTGACCTTTTCCCGAATTGATGAAGAACTCATTCATAATTATGATATAGGTACTTTTGTTAAATATTATGCAGTATATTAGTTTGTTGAATGTTTTAAATAAATCAGCTTGATTTACAAAATAACACATTTTATGTCTCGGTACAGATTTGAACTCTGAAAACAATTGGGTTCTTGTATGTCATGGTTTAGATATATTATAATTATATGTTAACATTTTATTCACCAAATAATTCTTCATATTTATAAACCTTTGAATATTAAAAAAAACGATTGAGATCAACCATCCGAAGTTAGGTATATCAACATTTCTATAACATATCATTTTGATCGAGAAGCGAAATAAAAAAATGTTAAGATTTTTCATTAAGACCATGTCGTCTTTTTTTAGATACATTCTAAATAAAGTAATATTAGGTTTAGGTATATGTAATTATACTGAAAAATATTGCAGATACTACCTAATACCCAGATACTAAAGCGTCATTCAGACATATCACTTTTGTGATGCGAGAAGAGAATTTTTTCTCTATAATTTTTCATAGTGGTATTATGACCTTTCGCCCAGTATACTTCGCAGCTAACCTGCAGGGCTACTCTCGACACAATCTAAATACGATCTTAATCTAGTCTTGATCTTGATCATACGACGCACGAAGTGACTATTGGCCAAAAATACACGCAAACCGATCGCGCGTTAGCGGTGGCGCGGTGTTTTTGACCATAGTGTTTGGGTTAGTTGGAAGATATCGCAACTCTGCGATAAACTCGCCCGTTGTACAGATTTTTTCATGCATATTGTATATAATTCCTGTTATCATATTCTGCACAATAAAGTTTATTATTATTATCTCATTATTATTATAATACAATGGTACCGTAATCATGTATTTTGTATTAGGTACGCGCCAAAGTGCGTGATTGCGATTATTTTTTAGAAACATCCAAAGTTTTTTAAAATCAGTTCTTTTCACATAGGTGCACACATGGTACATTTTTATTACAAATTTTCAGTATACATCGTACAATTAATTTTCTATCTCTAAACTATAAGTCTTAATAACAATTATTGATTTATGCTTAAAAGCCCGATTCAGTCCTAATGAAAGTTATTATTTATTCCATGTGTCGAGTATCTGGAACATAATATACAAGTTGGTTCTCTGGTTCTAGCTAGGCACTTTTAACCACACGAGGCACTCGAAACATCGGCACTTGAGTGACTCTCGTACTTACTACTGTACTGTATGTGTGAAAGTCTCTAGTGTCCGGCAGCGTGTAATGGCGCATAGATACTCGTACATATCCTAGTTAGGAGACCACTCGACAGACGTACCTACATTGTGCAAAAAGAAACTAATTATTACATTTTATATTCGTTACATATATGTACATACCAGTATACCTACTATTTGTTTCACAAATTCTGCTTTTCTTGCAATATATTTTATTCCAAATAAATTATAGGTAGGTATATCAATCGTAATATTATATATCCTGTCCATCGCTTTCAAGGCATAAGTATGTCGCTTACTAAGATGTTTAGAGGTGCATTTAAGTTTATCAGCAAACCAAGTAATTTAATTATGAAACAGTATTTTCAAATGGTTATATTTCTACCTTGATACTGAGTACCCACCAGAGAATAGCATATATTTTGATAGCCTTTTGGCCCGATTAGGGACCCTAAATATTGCTGATGATGCTCTCTGTTGGATGGAATCCTATCTTAGGGGCCTATGGCAGAGAGTCTGTATTGGTGTACAGTCTCCAACTAAACGTTCACTTTGATCGGACTAACGCTGATGCTGCGTTCCACAATATGAACACCAATCTTAAACATAAATTTGTGGTGAAAAGATCACAGACTCATGGTAAATCCATGCAAATCACAGGCAATAATTATCGCAAGACCTCGAAATCTGTCTTCAATCTTGAATGACTCTACTATCTCTTTTTCTGATACACTTAAAAAATTGGGTTTATTGTTCGATACTAAGTCAGTATGGCGAAAACTGGACAAGTGATCAGTAAAAAGCATTTGGTTTATTGTCTCCGCTTAGTAGAACGCAGAATTTCCTCTCTTCGGAGATAAAAAAGCTATTGTTCTGTCTTTGATTCATCCCCTATTTGACTATGCAGATGTCTATTACCTACATGAATTTCTCAGTGGAAATCCCTCATTTGGTAATCCCGTCCGGAGCACTACCAGTCCAAATGAGGTGACGTTGTCTTTTCTAAGCCATAGGTATATGGTAGTTTCTTGTGTTGGATTTACATTTTTGTTGTTGTTTGTATACACTACAGTATTAAGATATTTTATTTTATGTATGTATTTATTTTAATATCTACCTATGTGTATCTTAAATAATTTTAACTTTTTTTTTGTTTTTACTTGATGGGAAGATATCGCGCTTTGGAATAAATTCATCCATTGCACAAAATTATCTGTTCCAAAATTATGTTGTATTATGTTTTGATTTATTGTTTTACTTTTTTAAAGATTTATTAGTATTTTTATGGAAATCTAATCAAATCACTATACGACCCATTTCAATGTATAGATAGATAAGATAATCATTTCAACTTCAAAGGAACGATCGCCCTACAAAATACCCTGCATCAAACACCTGTGAATGTTGCGATGTAATAATACTACTCTTGAGTTGAGTAGAAATATTTAGCCTAGTACAGAGTTGCATTATAATATTGTATTACAGTTTACAGTATACTGTGGGCTAGGCCAGAACCCTACTGCATCTGTTGCATGGCATTCTCAAATAATAAATGTATCAATCACTTGGCACATGGTTTTGGAGTTGATCCAGAATTATGTCGTTGAAGTACTCACACTAGCAGAACTGTTAATGTTTTGTTGAGTTCAATTGCACTCAGGTATTACAATTATATTTGATAATAATTAAGATATGTGTAGATGTGTAATTCAAAAGGCAACCATTATTATAATCTACAAACACATTATCTATACAGTTTTGTGTTATGTTATTCAGTATTTAATAAACTGCATATTATTTAAATTACTCCAAATATCTGTTGATGATGACTGAAAAAAATTATACGCAGTAAGTCTACTAGAAACCCTGCTTATGGGGTATACCGTAATGGTTGTAGCTAGTAGCAAACTTCCCTTAGGTTGATAAAGATATGATTATCTTTTTTTATAATTGTAGGTGAACTTGAATTATACTGTCAATTTATCGTTGTATAAGCGTTAATGACTTATGTCATTGGTATATAAATACGTAAATAATCATCAATAGCCATAGGGTTTACAGGGGTTGAGGTCCTGGACTTGTTTTTTACGTACCTATATTATTTCTAGAGAATCTTCTTTTTCTTATGGCCTACTAGACTGACATCTCAAGGTTCCAAAGCCATGTTAAGCACGCATATTCAATATCTATTCAAAACGAATATCATACAATTAATTAGAGAGCGAGAGACAGAGAGAGTAGGTAATTGGTGTTCCGACGTTTACGTACTATTTGGCTTAGGCTGGCTTAAGCGCTTAATACCATGGCACAGTCCACCAATTCTAGCTATTTCTCTTATGTTTTTCTATATCACTCCATTCAGAGCAGGTGACTGTACTCATTGCAGTATATCAACTTCGTCCAGTCAACTGCAAATCGTCATGAAACTGTCAATGAAAATTCTATACAAGTGTTGCAAGTCAAATATGAATTATTATACCACAGAGAGATGTATGGGAACTCAGATAGTTGTTGTCATAAGTTGTAAATTGCCCTCCAGTGATTTGTATCAACATCTTTCGATTTTGTTGAAACTTTTTAGCTGCTGTTTATCACAAGATCCAATCTTTGAACTCTTATACTCGATTATAATGTCGTCATGTGTGCCATTGCCGATCTATTTTTAAGACGATTTTTTTTTGTTTTTCGTATTAAACTTAACATTCTACACTTACGTTAGTGTTTATAATATGTGATTATGTATCACTGTAAGTATGATTCGATCGGATTGATACGTAAATACTAATCACATATAAACACTAACATACATAAGTAGGTATAAAAGATCCAATTCAATACGAAAACCAAAAAAATATTCGCAAATATATACTCGTATATACAAGGATTTCAGAAGTGATATTTATACCTAAATAATATTTTATAACCTGTCACCTTCAATGTTCGTAATATAAATTTTTATAACGTGCAAATTCATTACATTTTTAAATTTTCGTTTAAAGTATGAGGCTGAAGATTAGAAGATCATCCATCATCAATATTAATCATTCATTTTTTATTATTTGATATTGACACATTATGTATAACAAGTTCAAAGGTCACATGGTTGGAACTAGTAATTAATATTTTGTCAATATTATAGGTAGGTATATGTGTTTGTTTTTTTTTATTAGTTTTTAGCCTTTCATAGTGTTCACCACCAGAAAAATCGAAACTGTAAACTAATTAACTAATAAGTAACCTATGACGCTTTGTGATGATGCAAAATTTTCTTTGCAAATTCATTCATTCAACAGAATAATTACTTTTATGTCACATATACAACTCAATTGATTTGATTTCTCTATAGCATCACAACATCTCCCACTGGTATGGTAGGCATAAGGTAATGGACTAACTTAAAGTAACAATTAGATTGAAAAATTTGATAAAACATTACAGGTAAATCCTCTATGCCTATAGAATATATTAAGTAGGTAATAATATTAGGATCCACTATCTCTATATTTTGTAAAGGAATCCCTTGCAAACCCACATCTCAGCCCACGCATTCAATCGGGAGACACACACACACACACAATATTCACTCTGCGTCTCTGCCTCACCTTTGATAATAATATACACACTCCTCTTAATACAGCACCTTTATACGCACACAGTGTCTTCACTCGGATTACCTATTTGATTATATTATTGGTAGGTACGCTATTATACCTACTACTACTGTGTCACCAAAGACAAGAACTTCAAATTATCTTGTTTTTTATGATTTTAGATTGTTTCTTTGAAAACGTGGTTTAATAAATTTTTCAGACTTATGAGTACATACGACTTTGTCTATGAATAAATAATCAATCTATGAATAGGTACCTAAATAAGACTGTCTTTATGACAAGTCTCGGATTTACAATCGAGAGGTTTGACTCCTCGCACTGCCAACCTAATTTGTCTACGACACAAAAATATAGCTTTGAGTAGGTAGTTGAATGTATTAAGATTTAATATAAACCAAGATTCTTTTACAAAAAAAATGAGATAGTCCTCATTTCTGTGTAACTAGTTAAACTATACACTTTGGCGAAAAATTGCAAGTTTTGAAGGCTTATATTTAAAAACGGATTATTATTTTTTGGAAATTCTACAAAATATTAATATAACAGTTATTGATAAGCGACAGGAATTATGTTAGTGATACGGAGCGGTTTTTGGAATATGGTGTTTTTTTTACGAAGTTTTTTTTTCTTTCTTAAAAATCTATGAAATTTAGGAGCACTCTCTGGTTATCCCGAAATCGATTACGTCTCTACCATCATGCTAACGTTTGCATCAATTTTATTCTTGTATACTGATGAACTATATGTATGATATCGATAGTAAAGGCACATTCAAGACGTGTTCTAGTCATAGCTACTTTAAATTAACAAACAATCAGTACACACGTATAAATTTGTTACTTGTGTCATCAAAAGTGTTTCACTTACAAAAAAAATGATTATTCATTTTATGTAGGTATCCACGAAATAGTTTTTTTTTTTTTTTTTTAATTTTATTAACGGCATTCCACCCAATATATGAGTGATTTAGCCACGAATACACTCTATATGATTAGTTTAAAACTTATATCATATCCATTACTAATCAGTACACCACCATCGCAATATTATTATGTTCCTGCAAAACAATATTCAACACCAATAACAAAAACTTCTACTATGCACATCAACTCCACGTGCAGCAGGACCTTCCAACAGAAACCGAGCTGAGTGCACTCACGTATGCATTCACACTCTACCGTTTCCACGGTCGGACAAAGCGGGGCGAATCATCTTACGGGACAGTTGTGCTATGAGTATCGTGTTAACCAAAACAACATAGGTACGTTCGTACCACTGTATATCGGGGAACGGATTTTCAAATAAATTTTTCATTCGAAATGAGGAATTTCGCAACGCTTTTGTTAATGTAATAATCGTTTAACCCCAAAATAAATGTTGCGTTTACTGGTAGAGTCTTACATGTATTATTTATCTCTTCCATAAATTGTTCTCGATTTAGTAATGGGCATTCAAACAAAACGTGGTCAATCGTCTCCTGTTCATTACCACACTTACACTCTGGGGAATCAATGACATTAATTTTATATAGGTGGGAGGCAATTGAACAGTGACCAATTCGCAATCTGCAGAGTAAAGAAATTTCTAATTTCGAAAATTTCCCTTTGGCGTACCATGGGCTTGCTGGAATAGAACTCTGTATGATTTTGTAGTGGGTACCCTTACTAGACGACTGCCAAGAATCAAACCATTTTTGTCTAATATTTTCCTTGAACTTAGTAACAAGATTTCCCAGAGAATTTCCCAAATCTGAGGGTAGCGTCCCGTCAAGGCACGCCTCCTTCGCAAGTTGATCGGCCCTTTCGTTCCCCGCGATTCCCACATGCGAAGGGATCCACACTATTGTGATTTGCAGATTCCTGACGTTTGCGTCATATAATAATCGCTTAATATTCCAAAATAGCGCATCATTTGGATCCGAATTTCCGTAATTATTAAGTTTCTTAATTAGACTTAGAGAGTCGCTAAAGATAGTGGTTTTTGGAATGGAGAGATTAATCAAAGCATCTATTGCCCTTTCCAGGGCAACGCATTCCGCTGTATAAACGGAGGAGTCCCTGGGTAAGATAAATTTTGCTTCGATTTTTTTGTTAGGGATATGGAAAGCTGCTCCGCAGCCAACCTGAGGGTATTTAGATCCATCTGTATATAGAAAAACAGAATTGGGCCATCTTTGCATTATTTCGAAAGAGAACATTTGTTGGACCATGGTATTACTGCAATTTGTATTAGTCTTGTTAATATTTATCTCGTCAATGATCTCAGGGTGATAGGTAATAGCATCTATTGGAATTGAGAACATGGGGATCATATCTTCACTTTCTGAGAGGTTAAGAAAGGTGATAAGTTGAAAAATAACTGCAATGTTAGGCATAAATTTAGGACATGATGGGTTTTGACGAGAAAATAATTTTGTAAGGTTCCTGAGATTAATAAATATTGGGTGAGTGGTGCAATTTATTCTCTTTAGCACAAATTTGTACGTTAAAATGTCTCTACGTAGTCGCAGAGGCATTTCTGCACATTCTATTTGTAGTGCTTCAATTGGCGATGACTTCATTGCACCCAGAATCAATCGCAGGCATTTAGATTGGACTCTTTGCAGTTTTGTATTAAGGTAGTCAGGCAAGGGATCGATAATTTGGCATGCGTAGTCCAAATGACTACGCACTAATGTAATATATAGAAGTTTCATGGTTATGGGGTGTGATTCCCACCATACTCTGGATATGGCTCGCAATACGTTTATCCCCTTCTCACATTTCGCAATTACGTGATCTATGTTAGTGTTCCAATTAAGCTTCCTATGGAAAAAAACTCCCAAAAACTTCACCGTGTCATTTAGCGGTATGCGTGATTCGTCAATGTATATGGATAAATCAGGAATCTTATGCTTCCTTGAGAATATCATTATTTGACATTTTGGTGGTGATAAGCTCATACCGTTTTCCTTGAGCCACAAGTTCAGCATGTTCAGGGAGATTTGTAGTTTAGACGATGCTATAGAGATACTTTTTTCAGGTTTGGAATATATGACGAAGTCGTCCGCATACTGGAGTATGGAACAGTCACTTGGTAAAAAGTTTTGGAGTTCTGTAGTGTATATATTAAACAGAATGGGACTTAGGACCGAGCCTTGAGGTAGACCCTTATAAATATTTCTTTCCATTTTACCCTTAGGCGTCTCTACCAGTATTTGCCGTTCTGTCAAAATATTGAAAACCAGGAGCGAAATGTTAGGGGGAATTCCCATGTTAATGAGTTTAGATTTTAACAACGTCAAAACCACTCCATCATAAGCACTATTAATATCAAGGAAAGCTGCCACAATGTTAGATTGGTTGGCAAATGCAAATTGAACATCAGTAGTTAACACAGATAAACCATCCAAACATGACTTACCCTTCCTAAATCCGAACTGCCACGGAGGTAGACAGAGTTTGTTCTCGCAATACCATTCCAAACGTAACTTAATCATTCTTTCCATTATTTTCAAAAAGCATGATGATAGTGCGATAGGCCTATAAGAACCACTTATGTTCGGTTCCTTTCCAGGTTTACGAATCGGGACTATAATTTGTTTCTTCCACTGCGGTGGGACCATACCGGAGGATAAGATACTGTTATAAATATTCAGGAGGTGCATCAAAAGTGGATCAGGAAACCTTCGGATAAAAGAATAAGGGATGAGATCTTCCCCTGGTGCCGAGTTTTTTGTCATCGCTAGTGCCGTCTTTAATTCGTTTAGTGAAAATGGTCCTGAAATTTCCGATGAATCCACAGTATTGATATTATAACCACTCGGCAACTCCGAGGCTAGGGGTACATATGAAGGGGCTAGTTTATTAGCGAATTCATAGATCCAATCACCCAGGACATGAAACGTTTCGTTTGTCGCTGATGTTCCCCGAAAACGTTTAATAGACTTCCACACTTCCGGCAAAGGGGTATCTGGGGATAGTGCTGTACAGAAATTTTGCCAACCCTGTCGTTTTTTTCTTTTTAAAGTTCTTTTAGCTACCGCTTGTGCCTGCTTTGCGAGTATAAAGTTATCAAATGTCATATCTCTTTTATAAGTTCGTATTGCATTTCGGCGATTTTGAACAACCGTGGAGCACTCACTATCCCACCATGGTGGATTTGATGGCTTTCCAGGGGATTTATGGAATTTAGGAATAGATGCTTCTGCTGCCGAAACAACCATTTGTCTCAATTCGTCAGCCTGCTGAGAAATATCTGAATCGGTTTTAATATTTTTAAGGTGGGAAACACAGGAGTTTAAAGCGGAATGGAATTCATCCCAATTGGCATTCTTAATATTAAAACCTCGGGGAATCTGTTTAGGAGGGAGGTTGTTGGAAATTTTGCCCAGGTGTAACAAAATTGGGAAATGATCGCTTGAAAACGTGTCCTCGATTACACTCCAGGTTAAAGACTGTGCCAGATCGGGGGTACATATTGAAATATCCACCGCACTTGGGCGTTGGCGTGGGGAGGATAGCCTAGTCGGTTGTCCATTATTTAATATGCATAGATTATGAAGATCCAAGTAATCCAAGATATTATTTCCTGATGAATCTGTGAATGCGCATCCCCAAGAAGATGAATGCGCATTGCAATCACCCATAACAATGAATGACTTGTTAAACAGTGGTGTTATGCTATTCCAATATGATAGGTGAAATGAAGCTTTTGGAGGAATATATGTTGAAATGAAGGTTACATCTGCTACATTCACTGCAACAATTTGCATTGAATGGGAGGGTGGTAAATGTATTTGAGAGAATTGTAAACTTGAATGGATAAAAATGGCAGCTCCTCCTTTGCCATCACATCTATCATCCCTAACAATCGAGTATCCAGGGACTGTATAGTGAGACATTGGTGGAAACCACGTTTCAGAAATGGCAGCAATTTTTATGTTATATAGATTCAGCATTTGGATAATTTCAATTCTCTTTGAAACAGCACTGCGGCTGTTCCATTGTAGAATTGCAAAATCATTGTTTTGAAATTGATGAGGGTCCATTTTCAGAGAGGAAAGTTTTTAAAGATGAAATTAAAAGAGCTGCGTTGGACGGTAATATATTCTGTGATGATAAAACTTCTAATAACATGTTTATCATCACTCTGATAAAGTTATTATTGTCGGAGTGAAGGTTGTTTTGTATGCTATCTTCATAGCTTGAGAGATCCATTTGGGAAGTTGGTCGGGTATTGGATGATATGACACAACCATCAGGAGCTGAGGACCACGAGGAGCCGTTGGGAAGGAAAACGTGCTTGTTGTGTTCCGACTTATCATAACCCAGAGTTCTAGGAGAAGAGGGAACCCTATATTTGAAAATAGTCTTCCTTTGTGAATGATTATCACTTGTTGTAGCAGATGAGGTATTAGGGGAGGGAGTCGCGAAAGTATCAGGATCTGCGAAACTACTTGTAGACTTTGCGGTGACCTGGGCATATGAAGTTTTACCACTAAGTGGGTGAAGTTTTGACGCTTGAAAGAATGAGATGTTATCTGATGCCATCGAATATTTGATAGCTTTCTGTCTGGCCAGTTCTGGGCATGTTAGGCTAACTGCCTTGTGATCTCCCTTACAATTTAAGCATTTGTTGTAAGCAGAGGTACATTCTTCAACCGAATGATTTCCTCCACAGTTAATGCATTTAGGCGTAGATCTGCATACAGCTTTGGTATGTCCGAATTTACAGCAGCGGTAGCACTGAATGGTGGGGTAAAAGTATACCTCCACTGGGAATGAATTATAGAAGATAAATATACGCTTAGGAAGCATCTGTCCCTCAAACGTAATCACTATTGAGTTTGACGGTTTCCAGGTAGGGGTGTCGGCTGTTCTATCTTTATAATTGAGGCGACGAATTTTCATAACTTCACCGACATTTGGGTTGGACGTTCGGATTGATGAGATAATCTCATCGTCAGAAATATTAGGGGATATGCCTCTTATAATTCCCATACGGCTAACATTAAACGATGGAATAAAAGCTTTATATTTTGAATTCGAAAACAAGAAACAGTTTTTAATAAAGTTATTTGCTGACAAACTATTTGTGAATTCCATAGATATCTTATATCTTCCTTCCCCTTTGATCGTACCATTTATTATATTAGGTAAATTTTTTGTACAGATGAAGCGTCCAAATTCCATCGGGTGTATGGGGGTGGAATCAGTATTTTGTACATAGACGATGAATGGACCACGTGTTTTTTCCGAATAGAAGTGTTGCCGAACGTTATGTATTGTGGAATTGGTTGGAGAAGACGAAGAGTTTTCTATGATCATCGAGGCAGAGGTAGAGGGAGTAGGAGCACAACTCGGATTATTCTGAGTGACGAGAGGTTGTGTCCCAGGATTGGAAGAGGGGGTTGATGTCTGATTTGTATCCGTATATTCAACATCAAATTTTTTGTCCGTTTTGGACTTCGCTATCTTGCGTTTTTTATCGGGCGGATCGGGTGGAATCGGAGGAACCGGAAGTGGTTCCATGATGAGAGAAAGAGAGGGATATGACTTATTAACACTAGTGTATATATACAGTTGTTATTATATCTAACTACTGGTGAAAAAATAAAAATAAAATAATAAAGATTAGATCAATATTGAAAAAAATGACCCTTCAGTCTAACTAATTAATAAATGAAAAATAACAAAATTGTTGCAAAATGAAATAAAAAGTCTTATCTGGATCCAGTGGTGAAAGCGGGTAACAACACACGACCACACAGTACGCTATCCGAACGAGACTCCACGAAATAGTTCATGGGAATTGAAACTCATCACTTGTTAGACTATTATATTATTATTCATCTTTTGCTGCTTATGAATATTTGTTTTATTTCGCAGCGAATTAATTATGATTGTACTAAACCTACCCCGTAAAGAAACCTTTTATATATATATTTTTTAATAAAACATTAAATTGATAGAGGCTCTTTTCATAGTACCTTTATTGTTTTATTATTCTTCGCATACAGTATCCCGATTCAATAGAGTTTACCAGCCAAGCCTTCATATAATATTAAATTCCTTTCTAAGCGAACAAAACCAAAAGTATGGAAAAATGAACTAAAAATATTTCAATGTTATTTTCCGCAAATATGAAAAATTCATTTTTTATCGTATTCCTGGAGAAATACAATTAAATTTTAAGAATGTAATTGTTTGAATTTAACCAAGATCTGCTCAATACTTTATTAATCGTATTTTTATATAATTTTTGGTACAGTATGCCATATGAACCAGTTAAACAAAATAAAATCGATTATTTCTTTATGTAAGTTTTTTTTTTCAGGACGTCCTATTTTCATCCATCACCTACTTTTCAGTGAGAATTTTTAAAATGTTGTCAGTGATGTAAAAATAGTAGGTATATTATTTTACTAGCTGTCCCAGCGAACTTCGTACCGCCTAAGAATCAATGAATGATTACATACATACATCTTCTTCTCCCTGTCCTAGTTCAGTCGGGGTCCCATTGCCCCTAGGTATCTCCTTCAGAGAACCCCTGCTATCGCTGCTTCCAGGACCTCTGGCCACCCCAAACCAAGCCTTTCAACACACAGGTTCGACACCTGCCCTTGCCAGCTTCTTCTAGGGCGGCCCACCGGTCTTCTGCCCTCTCCCACTGACTTTATGAATGATTAATATTATTAATCTCTTTACAAACTCCCGTAATTGTCCAAGTGTGTCGTCGTAGGTATAGTGTAAAAAAATAAAATTCATTTGGAACTTTCGCAGTTTAGCGGTCCCACCCGTTGTCTAGTACTTTTTTCCATAGAAAAAGTAATATTTTCGAAACATGAGGAAATTGTTACCATATGTAGAATTAATTCATAAGTTCCGTTATTTTTTTTACATAGACAATTCACACACATCGAGCTAGTCCCAAACTAATATATGAATCTTGTACTATGGGTAGGATTTTGGATGTCAAATGGTATGAACATGTTACAAATGATGCTGTGCGCCGGCACACCCAGCAGAGACCTGTAATCTCCGGAATACAGGAGAGACGATGGTCCTGGCTGGGACATGTTTTGAGAATGCCTAATGATAGTTGGCCAAAAAGAGCACTGTTCTTCCGTCCGCAGAGGTTCCGTCGGCCCGGGCGTCCCTCTTTCACAATACACCGTTCGTATGACAACGATATCAGAGCGCAAGGAATATCGTGGAAAGAGGTGACGCAATTGGCACAGAGACGCTCTGAATGGAGGAGGCTGGTTTCTGCCCTGTGCTCTCGAGAGGAGCGTTGAGGGCGATGATGATGATGATGATTATGGGTACTAACGCGACGATACACACATATACAATGCACTATACACACATAATATGTAACACCCAGACCCAGGACAATTTGAAAAAGGTCATTCTTCACTTTGCACTGGCCGGTAATCGAACCCGGGACCTCGTGACTCAAAGGCAAAAGTGCTACCTCCACGCCCCACCTGGCGACATGAACAATTTATGTTGGACAATTAACTTAACTCAGATTTGTTTATAAATTATCTGCTGTACGTAATATAATTATGTAGGTTTAAATCTATTTATTTTAAACAAGCGTATGTAACCCGGCATCGCTCGGGTTTAATTAAATAGAAAACCTTGCAAATACATGGGTTAAAACAACAAAATCTTATTGAAAAAAAAAACGGAGTAAGCACTTACGTGGATAAAAGAAGTAAAAAGCTCTTCCCAATGAGAAAACTTAATTTTTGACTCCCTACATGCCCATAGCTTAGTAACAATAAATAGGTAGGTACCTACATCATAAAAAGCATTGCAAATCTCTAAATGAAAAATCTTGAAGTTTGATACCTCACATGCCCATATTTAGGTAAAAAAAATAGGTAGGTACCTACATCGAAAAAAGTGCTGAAAAACTCTTCCCAATGAAAAATCATGAAGTTTGATACCTCACATGCCCATACTTAGGTAAAAAAAATAGGTAGGTACCTACATCGAAAAAAGTGCTGAAAAACTCTTCCCAATGAAAAATCATGAAGTTTGATACCTCACATGCCCATACTTAGGTAAAAAAAATAGGTAGGTACCTACATCGAAAAAAGTGCTGAAAAACTCTTCCCAATGAAAAATCATGAAGTTTGATACCTCACATGCCCATATTTAGTTAAAAAAAATAGGTAGGTGCCAACATCGAAAAAAGTGCTAAAAACCTCTTCCCATTGAAAAATCTTGAAGTTTGACACCTCAGATGTTCACATTTATGTAAAAAAATAATAAGTAGGCACCTACATGGAAAAAAAAGTACTAACAACCTCGTCCCGATGAAAAAGCTTGAAGTTAAGAAATTCCACATATTGGTAGGTACCTACATGGAAAAAGTGCTAAAAACCTCTTCCCCAAATGAAAAATATGTGAGCTCGACACCTCGAAAGCTCATATTTTATTTAGAAAAATAGGCGGGTACCTACGTGCAAAAACTACTAAAAACCTCATCTTAATGTAAAAATTCGAAGATTGTCATCCCAAATTTCTATAAGAAAAAAAGGGTCAACATCCCTTTTCTTGAAAAAATTGTAGGCACATAAATGTTAAAATATTATAATTGTCCACATTCGAATTTGTATTTTTGGTTTGCAGTGCATAAATGGGTATTTGCTATGAAATTAAAAAAAGTCAAGAATAAATTGTCATATAAGTATTTACTCTTTATTCCCAAAAAACCTTAAAAATGGATTATCTGCATCCTTCAATATTTCAGAATATTTTACTATCAAATATTTCATAATTTATGTAAAAAATATTAGGTGAAAATAAATAGGTTCCCACTCATTGAAAATCATTTAACATTGTTTATGGATTTTATAGGTAAAACTATTATTATTCTACAGTATAGTTTTCTATGGTTTCATAATGTCTTCCATTATGAAAATAGCCCAATATGTCAAAAATATGCAATTTTTATTCACGTAATTCAAGAGCTTTTCTCATTAGCAAACACGATATTTTATTACGAAAATAAACCCTAAATATTTAGTTTCAGAATTGTTGTATTTATTGTTACATCCATTTTGATATTAATTCAATACAATGAAAAATGTTTGACTGTGAATATTGCTATTTACTAAATCTTGCATTAATTTTACATACATTTTGTTGCTAATTTTGTGACATGGTCGCATTAAAATTAAAATATCTTTATCAATACGTAAGATATTTAAAATGTTTTTAGCCTTAAACCTGCCCAGAAGATGAGACCTTGTATAGAGTGTATTATTTTACTTCGGTCTTTCCTAATTTCCGAGTCCATTAAGGACATACGTACATACATACATACATACATACATACGAACGGACTCAAATATTTATGTGTGGATTTATAAAAATTCTTTCCATGATTTTTTCAAAATTGAAATATCAGAACCACAGTTGTTGAATTGTGTGGATAACGATTCTAATTTGAAAATATATACAAAAATTATTCTGTAAATAATTTTTGTATATATTATTCTGCCAATCTGTAAAAAAAACTTCATCGTTGATTTTGTATAATTCTCCATATTGCATTTTTTATTGAAATCAAAAATGTATAGCGTAAATAATTTTCTTCGTAATTTTTCTTCTCTGCCTACAAATTTCGCAACACAATCTTGCATCAGAACTACATGAACACATTCTTATTTTCATCTTTAATAGCACAATTTATGGTTCAATAATAGTTTTCCATCTGCAATAATAAAATACAATTTCAAATATTATAATCTGTGCACGTCCACATTTATGTGACAGATTATAGTAAAAAAATATTAATTCATCAGTTTGACATGCCATGTTCATATTGATTATAGTAATTTGATTCTTAATACAGCAGAACATAAGGATTATTTTAGCACAATGCAACAGGCGACGTGGTAGCGCTTACAGCGCCATAACTCTCCATATTGTTTTTATTTTTGAAATTAAAAATGTATGGCGTAAATAATTTTCTTCGTAATTTTTCTTCTCTGCCTACAAATTTCGCAACACAATCTTGCATCAGAACTACATGAACACATTCTTATTTTCATCTTTAATAGCACAATTTATGGTTCAATAATAGTTTTCCATCTGCAATAATAAAATACAATTTCAAATATTATAATCTGTGCACGTCCACATTTATGTGACAGATCATAGTAAAAAAATATTAATTCATCAGTTTGACATGCCATGTTCATATTGATTATAGTAATTTGATTCTTAATACAGCAGAACATAAGGATTATTTTAGCACAATGCAACAGGCGACGTGGTAGCGCTTACAGCGCCATAACTCTCCATATTGTTTTTATTTTTGAAATTAAAAATGTATGGCGTAAATAATTTTCTTTGTAATTTTTCTTACCGTGAATTTGTAAGATGTTTTAATAGCCTATAGTTTATTCCGGGCAGAGAAGAATCCAACAAATCAGAGATCATTCAAATCGTTACAGCCATTCTTGAGTTATAAGTGTTGTAACACACACCAGTTCCTTTTATATATAAGAAAAGAATAAGTACATGGGTTTTTAACATAAAAATGTATTTTAAATTCTGTGTAGGTATGTCTATAAAAATAAAATATTGGGGATTACCCTCCGAATTCAAATATCGATATAGGTAGTACAGTGTATCGAAATTTACTTATATCATGAGTTTATAGTCTCAACATTCGATCTTAAACAAGTTTTTAATTAAAAATTAACATATTGCCAGGAACTGACCAGTAGGTAGTGGACTGCATAAATATTAGTCATTAAGAATATCTAAGTAATAATAAATCATCGTTTGGTTGTTCTGTACAGCACCCGGCGAAGAATTAGTCTCCCTCTCTTTTCCGTAAGTTTTGTTGCATTGCTCTGTAAAAGGTGGGTGTTATATATTAAAAATGTTTTATATCAGCCATGGACCAAAAACGAGACACTTATGGTGTGTTTTGTGATCTTTCAAAAGCCTTCGACTGTGTGGACTATGACATTCTTATACAAAAATTAGAATACTATGGTATTACTAACAAAGAAATTGTTTTTTTTCCGATCATACTTAGAAAATCGTCAACAGGTGACCGAAATGGGTAGTGTCCGATCGCAAACATCAGTGGTAAAACGTGGCGTTCCACAAGGTTCTATACTTGGTCCTATTTTGTGTTTAATTTATATAAATGATCTACCAACAGCTATAGAAAGGGATTAAACAGTAATAATGTTCGCTGACGATACATCTCTCTTAATTACTTATTTTATTACTGACTTTAATCTACCCAATTTACTATGGTCCAACTCTGAAGATTTTTGTGGACATGCCATACCCAATTGTACTGATAATCTGGGCATGACGATGGTTAACTTTTTATCGTTCGTTGATTTCAAGCAGTTCAACAGTATTCCTAATATGAATGGTCGCGTACTTGACTTAATATGTTGTAGTGAAGATGCGTGTAAAGTATCAAGGTGCACCAATCCTCTAGTTGATGAGGATAAGCATCATCCTTCACTGGTAATTGCTCTTTCATACGGGATTGAACCTATCTTGGAAAGCTTACCAAGATCTGTCAAGCTCTTTCATAGAGCGAATTACGTGCAAATAAAACAGGCGCTCCTTTCTGTGAACTGGGAAAATGTATTCAAAGGCTTAGACATTGAAGGAGCTATATCCATTTTCTATGAAAAAATAGACGACTGTATTTCTGATTATGTACCGACAGCATCATTCAATAATAGCAACAAATTTCCAAGATGGTTCAGTAAACCTTTAATCAAAATTATTAGAGAAAAATTAAAAGCACATAAAAGGTGGAAGAGGTCAGGCTCTTCTTTAGATTATGACATTTACACTCTACTTAGGTCTAGACAAAAAAAAAATACAGAAGGAGTGTTACGATGCATATATTTCACATACAGAATCATCAATAAACTCAGACCCTACTAACTTATTTAACTATCTGAAGTCTAAGAAACCACAATCTGACTTGCCTAAAAAAATGCACTACAGAGATTCCTCCGCAACTGACGGAAGGTCAACATCGGAATTATTTTCTCAATTTTTCCACTCCTCATTTGTTCATAATACTACAAGTATGCCTGATGTATACTGTTCCAATGAAATTGATATTGGAACTATAGAGTTTAATTTGGATAATGTTCTGAGAAAACTGAAAAACCTTGATCTGAATAAGGGTCCAGGACCCGATAATATTCCCCCGATTTTTATAGTTACTTGCGCTGAGGAGTTGTCTGTCCCATAATACGATATCGTCCCTCTAGGACGATCGCATCATATCATTATACAAAATTATCAAAAGAGAAATTATCAAATATTTAAAGAAATGAATTTACATTATTTATACATAAGAAAAGTATATAAATTGGCTCAGCCCCCAGCTTTCTATGTACAAAGCACATAGAAAACACATAGAAAATTAATTATATTATATAGAGAAAGTATATAATAGAAAGTTACAAGTATATTTATTTGCAATTAAAACAGATTTATTTATTGGCTCAAGTTCATGTCTAGGGATGATTCTACTTGGTCTGTACAAGAGGAATGCATTGTGTGTGGGTGTCAGTTACATACTTCAATTATACATATTATACTTACGTAAAGTTCAGAAAATTCTTTATCCTTCGGTTTCATCATTTTCTTATGGTCATCATATCATTATAGAATACTTAGGTAATTTATGCAATAATGTTTCTTCTGATAGCATACTTTACATTGTAAAGATTCTACTTATATCTTTCCTTGAGTAGAATTATAGATAAATATTTCCAAGTAAACGATCAAAATTTATATCAAGTGGAACAAAGATTATCATAAGTACATCAGACCTTTCCAAGAAAGTGGATATATTATTTCCATCAGTGGAGCCATTCCTTTAACTCTTTGTTGCTTTCATAGTAAAATAATAGGGTCTTTCATCCATTGGTTGATCAAGGAATTGAACCTTTGTGACATAACTACTCCAAGTATAACTAGGTTATTGGAAGATTATATACAAGGAGGCGGAGAGATGTACTTTAGTATTATTAAAAGTATTGAATCTACTTATGGGTATACATATAATGGATTTCAACAGAAAGATAACGTATGGTAAGTGATTCACGTTTATTGTGCAAACATATATTACATAACAAGACAGTTATTTTCAAAGTAAATTTGTAGGGAATAACATTCCGTCCAATATACAAAGTTATGAAAGTTATACCATATTCGGACTGAGACAATAAAACAAACAATGGCAATTATCAAATACACCATCCTTGGCATTACAATATAAATCAATACCTGGTTTATCAAGTGATTTATAAATATTTAATTGGAATCATTCATTCTTCATTCAAACTCAAAATCTTAAATTATTACACAACGGAAAATTAATATATATATATATAGTTCAATGATAATATGAACTCAGTTATGAAAAAATTATCATTATTTACCATATACAGTAGTAATATAGTCACTTACAGATAGACAGGCGAGCAGAAGTTGGATAACACAAAGACGAGTATGTTAATGATGACGTATTTTGCACACATAGACGGTAGAAGGCAGGATCGTGAAAGAAACATACTCTGATGCTTCTATGGTGGTCGCTGGTTATACTCAAAGACGTACAGGGGTGCGTAGGTGGTGTCAGAATCTGATAGATCCTGTCCTCAAGACGGAAGAGATCACTACTTCTCAAGAGACATGGGATATCTTATACGTTCTTACAATATCCTCAGTGTAAAAGGCAGAAGGCGTCACTATTTCAATAGTCCTTTCAGAAATACTCAGCTAGTCATTTAATCACTCTTTTGACAAGGGTATGGACCGGAGAAGTTACTAGAGGATTACCCAGTTCACATTGTAATGCGAGTTATATCGGTAAATCACCGCTACGCGATATACTGACTATCCGAGGTGAAGCTGTACACGCTGAAGATTTAGAAACACATTCGCAATTTCAATCAAATTCACAATACTGCGATAGTAGAAAGAACAGTTTATGTGATTGTTCATGATTCCCAACATAGAATATTTGTTCAGAAACAATGGATTATCCAACTTCACACGGTTATGAATAATGGCGGCAACAGCAAAAACCACGCCCAAAACCAACATATATTATTATACTCAAAACTTCCAAACATTATCATTATCACCATTAGAATCGTAGTCTATATATATCTCAAATAGAACATAAGCTTGTCTATAACATTATTCTGTTTATTAATTACCATTAATTATTAATCGTTACTATTGTTCCTTGATATTGGCGGTAAGATTGGTCGCGCACGCAAAACTAACACAGACTTGTAAAGTACATTATTAACGACACACAATAAGAATAGTTTTACATACAATAGAGGGCAACACACTTGTTTATCACATTATGAAGTCAAGTACTATTAAATAATTATCGTTAGTATTATTGTTGTGTCGGAGTTACGCCAGGCGGTTCGCAACTAAGGCGAGAAGGGACAAACCCTTCTTTCGTCCGACCTATGCCATGATTTGCGGGTAACTGACTTTGCTTGCAAGCGACGCGAGGACCTCCGCCGTGTTGACCGTTTTCTTCAACCGTTATTTTTGGCGCAACGACAAAATCATACGTTTGGCGTACAAGGTTAGAGAAACACGTGTTAAGGATATGATATTCATAACGTCCAATTATTATTACGAGTGACCCCGTGGACAACAAATAAATGTAGGAACATTAGCCAGTATGAACTTCTCCGCAGCGATTATTTAATGCGTAGCACCCAGTCACATTTTTGTTTAATTTGTCTTTCAAATTGGGTGAGTTCCCGATTTTGTGGAAAAAATCTCTTATTACACCAGTCTATAAAAGCGGAGATAAGCGTGATATTGAAAATTACAGACCGATATCAAAATTGTGTTTGTTTAGTAAAGTTATGGAGAAGATTGTGGTAGAACAGTTGACCCCGGCCATAAGAAATTTTATTCTGCCAAACCAGCATGGCTTTTTCCCCGGAAGATCTGTTGAATCTAATTTAATTCACTTCACGGATGATGTTTTGATGGCTATGGGCGGTGGAGGACAGTTGGATGCCGTGTACACCGATTTCTCAAAAGCATTTGATAAAATTAATCATGATATTCTAATTCACAAGCTTGGGAGGTACGGTGTGCACGGTGACCTCCTGCGGTGGCTGTCATCGTACGTCAGAGATAGACTACAGGCTGTAGCAATCAACAATGCCATTTCCCAATTTAGAGACTGTCTATCGGGGGTTCCACAAGGTTCACATCTAGGTCCAATTCTTTTTATAATGTACATCAATGATATCCAACAGTGTTTTAAGTACTCCAATTTCCTCATTTATGCAGATGACACCAAAATTTACCAAAAAATATCTAACTTGGATGATGCACGAAATCTTCAGTCTGATATCGAGCGTCTTTTTTATTATTGCTCAGTGAATCAGCTCTTTCTGAATATATCCAAATGTAATATTATTACCTTTACCCGAAGTAAAAATCCTATCTTGTACAATTATACGCTTTGTGGAACACCTCTCATGAGATGTCATGAAGTTAGAGATCTTGGCGTCATTCTTGACGAAAAAATGTTATTCAGGGGACATATAGACAATATTGTTGAAAAGGCGTTTAAACAACTTGGTTTTATTTTAAGAGTATCTAAGCCTTTTAAAAACGTAAGTACAATAAAGGTATTATATTTCACATACGTAAGGAGTTGTTTGGAGTTTGCATCTGTGGTGTGGAACCCACAGTATATCACATATATAGACAGAGTTGAAAAGGTGCAAAACAAATTTCTCAAACACTTGGATTATAGATGTTGTCAATCATTTAATAACTACGCACATTCAGCTCGATATCATGGTATTGCCCTGCTGGAGAACAGACGTACAAAGGCTGATATGGTTTTCCTATATAAAATAATTAACAATGTTATTGATTGCAGTGATCTACTTCTTAGGATTAACTTTAATTGCCCCCCACGATCTACTAGGGTTCCCAATACATTTCGACTCCCGCAATGTAGCACAAACTACGCACAATATTCATTCTTCCAAAGGTCATGCGGGAATTACAACGTTTTTTTCAAGGATGTTGACTTTTACATATCATCATTGCCGAAATTTAGGGGTGCTGTTTCCAGACCTCTGCGCGGTTCTGATCAATGAGTGTCCTGAACGTAGTGAGGTTCGCACGAGCATTATTTCCCCTAATTCTCCCCCCCCTCCCCCGATATACCCCTTTTTGCTTGGAGAGCATTTGCCCCCCTCATGGGCGTCATTCATTACTTGTGTATGTTGTAATGGCATATTCATTACATGGGTGAACAATTTTGTTTTTTCTTTACATTTTTGTATTTTTGCCTCAGTTGGTGCATAGAGTGTACTTCTTTTTTGTTTGTGTTATATTTTTTTAAATTTGGAATAAAGTGTTAAATAAAATAATTAACAAACTTCACTGGCTTGTGAAAAATGTAATATTTAAGTTGTACTATAAAAAATGTAAAAGCTGTTTGTTTGTATTAATAAAATAAAATAAATAAAAAAAATAAATAAATTAGGGATGATAAATCTAAAGAAAAAGTTGTAGAAAATGTTCACATGGTGTTAGATCGCATGGGTGAGTGGTTCAGTGCCAACGGTCTCGTTCTTAATGTGACGAAAACAAATACCGTTCATTTCTCTCTGAGAAAGAATACAAATGCTGACCCAGTGATAGCGTCACTGTGTGAGCAAGGGTTGCAGACAACTAGGGAGACAAAATTCCTAGGTGTGACAATAGATGAAAAATTGCAATGTATTTATAAAAAATTGTGCTCTGCAATCTACGCCATTAGAAAAACTAAAGAAGTTTGTGGATTTGACGCAGCCAAATTTGTTTACTTTGCGTATTTTCATAGTATCATGTCCTATGGAGTATTGTTCTGGGGAAGGGGAGCTGACTGGAATAGAGTATTTATATTACAAAAAAGGGCAGTACGAGAACTAATGAATATAAAACCCAGAGATACATGTAAGATTGCCTTCAGTGAACTGGGAGTACTTACATTACCAAGTTTATACATATATGAGTGCCTACTTTATTCCTATAAGAGCATATCTAATACGCCCCTGAACTCAGACTATCACAATTACAATACTCGTTGTAAACGAGATGTAAGACCCCTAGAACATAGATTGGCTAAAGTTTCAAAAAGCTTTATTTGTCTTAGCATAAGTTTATATAATAAATTGCCCAGTAATGTTAAGGCACTCAATTATTTATTTATTTATTTATTTATTTATTAAAATAAACGGCCTAAGCCCTTAATACATAGAAATTATTAGTAGGTAGGATAATATACGATACAAAATAAAATATAATAAGGTTAATTTACAAATAATAGTAATAATTAATTAAATCTTTGATAACCTTAAACTTAATCAAATCAGTAAACATTTAGAAAATGTTTACAATAAAATGTTTACATATGTTTAAAATATAATAATATTATATATATTAAAATACACAATAAAATGTTTATACATGTTTGTAATATATAAATGTATAAACATTAGAAAATAATAATAATTAATTGAATTTAAAATCTTTGTTAACCTTAAAATTAATCAAGTCAATAACCATTTAGGAAATGTCTATACATATGTAGAATATCAGAGAGAGGTGAAAAGGTATCTTGTTGGAAAAGCTTTTTACAATATCGACGAAATGCTAAATGGGACTGTTCAGCCTAATTGGCATTGATTCAATTCATTTATTTATTTATAATTATTACAATTTATTTTTTACATATACTGACGAGAAGTTATTTTGGGCCTTTTACACTCGAAAAACTTTGATTCAATGAAATTTCTTTATTTATTTGTTTATTGTATTGTTGTAATTTGATTATTTTGTCATTTGTAAAAAAAAAACTATATAATTTCCTGACGATTCCAAGTGCCAAATCAATGGCCTACGGATGATAAGAAAGAATAAAGAATAAAGAATATCTTAAATTCAGTGATGAAATTGGCCACCTATACTGAATTAGGTACTTATTTTTTTACTGACACGGAGAGGATAGCTTGCTTGTTTATTCCAGCTAGTCTAGTAGCCACGATGGTCTCGTAGTAGTAGTTATTAATTTTATTTATATACATGTATCACCATGAAATTAAATATTCGATTCATACATTTTCACGTGGTAAGATATTAAATAGTGATTAAGATTTATTCCTTTCATCAAAAAAAAAAATCATCAGAAAAGAGCAATGTTAAATGAAGATTCTTCTTTGAAACAATGCCTGGTAGGTAAACCAACAATGAATTAATTTTAATTAACAGTTTTTCATTTAATTTTGTTTGAGAAATTGTTATTGTTGTTTTTGTGTGGAAAACGTTTTTCGACAACTCAATTATCATTATACGTCTTATCCGAGATTCAATTATTAAATTATTTTTCCATTTAATAAACATTGATCTTAACCTAATTTCCGCTCAGTTGTCGCACAATGACATCGAGGAAGTTGGTTGATAAAATAATAATGTATTCATTTACTTCAGTATTGACTTCAAAATCTCTTTCATCTTCGAGTCACTGAAAATCCATTACATTATTGAACCATTGTCGCTTTGATAGAGCGAATAATCGTCGTAAATTGTTATACATTAAGGGAGGTTCCACCACAAATGATAGGTACATAATTATGGTAAATGTGAAAAGAAGTTCAAAAAAGTACGGTAGATATTATAATAAATTAACTTATGTCAGTAGGCCTAGTCAAAACACATGTAAGCGTTACGTTTTCGTTTCGTTTTCGTTCACACAAGACGAAGTTGCGAGAACGCGTCAATTTTCGGAGCTACTTGTATATTTTAGCTCCGAAAATTGACGCGTTCTCGCAACGTCGTCCGCGTTTGAACGAAAACGAAACGAAAACGTAACGCTTAAATGTGTTTTGACTAGGCCTACTGATGATCGCATATTTTAAATTTAAACCATAATTTATCTAATATTGTAAATGTAGGTTGTGTTAAATTTTTCTCTTAAATCTCTTAAAACAAAAAAATATTTCGATTCATGAAATGGAATTAACATTAATTCATAATTTAGTCGACCGTTTTTAGCGGTAAAATATCTACTTTTTCAGATCTGAAAACCTCGTGATTAGACAAAAATATTCTAAATCTACCTGTTAAGTATGCTATCAAGTTCAAAGTATGTAAACAATTAAATAAAATGATCATAACATCACATAAATCGTCCAAGTTTGAAAACATGCCCGAAAGTAGTCAGTCTATGGAAAACAAAATGTATAGGATTTAAAGTATTGATTGAAATATGTATCTCATTCCTATAAATCTATTCACGGTTACAGTTTGCTCTATCCACTAAAGTTTACAAATTACTTATTTCACGCAATCAAAGGTATTTATGTAAGTAAATATTAGTAGAAGATATAATTTCATAGTTCATTCATTTTGAATTGTGTCCTTGCGTATTTTTGTGTTTTTCTTTACAATATTGATATTTTGTACGTAATTATGAAATAACGATAGTTTTCATTGAAAATTCATTGCTTTTAGGATTTCGTGATAAGAAAGACTCGATTGAGACATAGAGTGGGCTAGTTTCTGCTCTATGGGAATGATTAGAGGCACCGCTATCTATATGAAAATAATTTTGAATAACTTATGTAAAATATGTTTTATCGAATATTTTAGTGTGGAGCCCCGGGGAATGACTAGGTCTCCTAATCTTGTCTGTATGTTTTCGAATGACCTGTAAAAAGTAGATGTTTGTAAAACCTCACTTATAAGACAATTAACTTGTATGATTCAGTGTTGAGGCATTCCACCCATCTTGGATTTCTTATTTTTTATTGGCACACAGAGGAAAATCTGCATGTTTATTATATGCAGTTAGTCCGCTGGCTACCTCACTTGTGATGTTATATCAGTAGTGCTTAAACTATAATATTTATTATTACCCTCATACCATGTGAAAGATGTTCGCCATTATAATTAAATATGATGGTTTAATGGAAGTTGCAAACCCGTAATAATATTATTTATCGTTACTATCCAGCAAGGATGTGTATATGTATAATATAATATATGTAGATCAGATTATTAGTACAGTACTACTCAGGTGGAAATTTATTACATAGTGGATGGTTATGTAGGTAATAACTCCAAGTTATAACTATTAGTATTAGATGTTTATATTATTATTATTTAATGGATATTTTATTACATGAAAACTTTTTAACAACTTAATCCACATTAGATGGTTCTTTATTGGTGCCCCCAGTAGCAGTAGGGAGTGCATAAGGGAAAATAATCACATAATTCATATTTTCATTTTTCAAGTACCCACCTGCCTATACTACATGCTGCCTATCAACTTTTGTAATAAATAATATGTTTCTAATTCTTCAATATTTATTATAAAACTGTCTTAATTATCTCTTGTCTATATTCAGTAAATTAAAATATAAGTCTTACTCTTGGCTACACTCAGAGTATAGTAGCTCTCGGCATTCAATAAAAAATATTTTAAATTAAATTTAACAAACTTCTGAACCTATTTCGGTTGGTTAGAGGTTCTAAACTGAACATAAATAGTATGAACAAACTAAAATATTTCTACAAGGACTATAATATCACACGATAAAATAAAACTTAAAAAGGCATTATTTTTTATAATCGACTGGGATTAATTTTCTGTTTTATCACTTTCGTTTTTGCGCACAAATTTGTAAATATTTAAAAATGTCCCAAAGATTAAAAAATAAGTTTCACAATCTTTTAATAAATAACATGTTGCAGAATAGATGAAGGAAGCCATTGGAATACACATTACAGTTCCTACTTATAATATTTGGCAAGAATTCTCTGCGAACTCACTCTTGCGAATTGACGCCATAGCATAATGTTAACTGTTTGGCTTATATCATAATACTTGAACATATTTATAGAATTTACGACTGAAAATGAAACTATACCATGTTTGTTTTCTTCTTTATAGCAAGTACTACCTATAAAGAATGGAGAAGAAAAATAATAACGCTACATATTGCTAATACCGAAATCAAAATTCCGCACCAAAGTAGGTAATAATGACGTGTACAGTACCTACATAACTAAACAACGAGAACAATTTTATATTTTACTGTGAAATAGACACATTGTTATTGTAGTAGGTATATTTGACAAAATTAAATCAAAATATTTTCAATCGTCTGAATAACAAGATGCACGAAAATTATAGCCTATGGTTACAGCTTCCTGTATATACAGGTGTAAAGCTCCTTCAACCTATTTAAAATTAAAATTCTGTAATGTTATTTTATGATGTTTCAAATTGAACTCAAAACTATTTATTCTAGAGTCCGAAGATATATATTTTTTGTTTTTATCTTTTTAATTAAATCTATTATTGTAAAAAAAATATCTTTTCACTATTAAGGAACAGTTTGTCAAATACAAGTTGGAACAAAGAATATTGTCTGTCTACATATAATATGATATCGATACAGCAACTGTCACTGTTTGGTACATTCTTGTCGGAAAGAACTATTATAGTTTATTATTAGTTTTATTATTTTTTTTGATAGACGAAAAATGTTTCCAAAATATGAATTGGGATTGTGTGTATATAGTGAATATCCGCAGTGCAGGGATAAATCCGCAGCTATACGTAATCATAATAATATAATACACAATACTTACTTCATATATTATATGATATAATATGTACTTATTATGCTACTCCATCGCATATGAAATGTTTCGATGTTAGCTATTATTCATAAATTGTTTTGTTTCATTTTGATAAACTCCATATATCAAATTTTTTATCAATATTTGTGTAATAAGGAGAAAGAAAATATTCAACGACGGCATTGAGATCAATATTGTATTATGTTTTGTGTATAAGTGTACTATTTAGGTAGTAGGTACACACGCGGAGTAATAAATATCAAATCCAATCAACGCACATGTAACAACAGCGGTGTTAATAATTGATTCCTTGTTGCGTATTGGATATTGATTTAATTTCGGTAATAATATTACATGCAATAACCACATACATAAAATAAAACAGCAGAGGCGGTTGGTGTGCCGAACTAGTGGAGTGCGGCGGAAATAAATAAAAATAGTATCATATTGAAAGCATCCATCTCCTCTCTCAATTCTCATCCACGATAACGAATAAAGATGCTCTTTATTATTTGAAAAAGAGTATTTATTTATGAAGAATCCTTTATTGCATAAGATAAGAAAGATAAACTTACTGATTTTATAAAGGGGGTGCGCCGATTCAACGCTCGTAAGGAGCATACACATACACGCCGCTGTAACATTAGTGTTATGGGGTGTTCACATTTGGCGAATATCGCCACCCGAATTTCAACATATAACGCCAGGCGAAAAAACAAAATTCGCCGTACGCCCATTGATCGTCACACCTGTTCACACAAGTCCACCGATATAGAAACGATCTGTCAGATGCGCTTTGATTTTGACACTGTTTTCAAAATGGCGTCGATATGGAGATCGCGAAGTGTTTATATTTAGTCGAAAATGTTATAGTAGAGGTTATAAGGCGCCTTTTAATTAAGGAAACAAACGCCACAAACCAACAAAGAAGATAACAGCTGTCACGAAGCGGGAAACATTATAAAATTTATAGGTTATAAAGCTTTTACCATAGACACAAACGCCGCGCATATCTGCGCATGTGCAAATCGTTCGATCGCCCGAGAAAGTTGGAAGGTGGTCAACTCGAGACGATATCGTTTCTACTGGTTTTTATCGTTTCAGACTAGCTGTCATTTTGTTCACACGGTTCAAATGGCTGGCGATATTTTGGTGCCCTAGCGATATTCGCCAAAGTGAGAACACCACATTAAGTGAAGCTTATGGGGTGTTCACATTTGGCGAATATCGCCAGGCGAATTTCTAAATATATCGCCAGGCGAAAAAACAAAATTCGCCGGACATCCATTGATCGTCACACCTGTTCACACAGTCCACCGATATAGAAACGATCTGTCAGATGCGCTTTGATTTTGACACTGTTTTCAAAATGGCGTCGAGATGGAGATCGCGAAGTGTTTATTTTTAGTCGAAAATGTTATAGTAGAGGTTATAAGGCGCCTTTTAATTAAGGAAACAAACGCCACAAACCAACAACAAAGATAACAGCTGTCACGAAGCGGGAAACATTATAAAATTTATAGGTTATAAAGTTTTTACCATAGATACGAACGCCGCGCACATCTGCGCATGCGCAAATCGTTCAATCGGCCGAAAAGTTGGAAGGTGGTCAACTCGAGACGATATCGTTTCTACTGGTTTTTATCGTTTCAGACTAGCTGTCATTTTGTTCACACGGTTCAAATGGCTGGCGATATTTTGGTGTCTGGCGATATTCGCCAAAGTGAGAACACCACATTAGAAACTAAAATTCGATCGGTTTTGGGTATAATCAATTGAGTATGTATTGAATGGGCCAGTGAATGTGATCTGAAATTATAGTATAATATGTATATAGAGAATTGTGTCGAGAGGAAAATTGTGTTATGTCCCTATATAATATATTATTGAAAGTTTCAACCACTAACCATAGTAATTATATTAACTATATGATATTCTCTGCTGGCCTTAGTACCTTACCTATATGATTTTTTCTGAATAAATAACCAGAAAAATGCGAATATTTATCATCTTTTTCTCTGAAGAAATCAAAACAAATTTTTATTTAAAAGCATAAGCTAAGCCGGGTTTAAAGCTAGAATGAATATAAAGGAAAAATATCATTCAGGTAGGTACATTCTGTTTTTAAATAATTTTGTATTTACGGTTCGATCCCAGGTGCCGGCAAACTCCCCTTTTACGACACAAGCTTTTAACTTACTGTGAAAGGTGTATAAGGTCGTATTTGGGTTTATAGCAAAACCCAGATACTTATACACTGAGAAAAATACTAACGAAATTTCACAACGAATCATTGGTACGTACTATCAAATTAGGACCAGAGTTCGTACAAACGATTCACTAGTACAGATCTATTGACTTCGCAACCAATTCATTGGTACGTTTACCAACAACTTCTTCACAGTGACGTCATCAACTTGACGTTGGCTGCAGAACGAATCGTTGGTAAGTATCAATTGATTTACTTGTCATACTTACGTAGGTACCTATTGTCGTGGTCCCTCCCACAAGAGGAAAAGAAAAAAGAAAAACCGTCGAGACCACATTGACAGGAAATAAATAAATTATATTTATTTATTTCGACGAGAGAATAAATACGTATTTATCCTCCGAGTTGGAAGTAATTAAACTAAAAAGAATCGAGTTTATCCAATCTACGCAAATTTATAAATTTCTTTTCGCGATTACGTCTTTATAATATTCCGATTAAAATTTTATAATACAGAATACTTTCATATCACCTACCTACTTGTAAAAACCAAGAGTAATAATATTCGTCGTATAGAGACATTATACCTATATAATAATACGTATCATTAGTTTAACCTATCTCGGTTCACACCTAATTTAAGTTGTCTTAGACGTTTAACGTAAAACCCCGTCAAAAGTGTCGGTCGCTAAATTCAACAATTTTCGTTTCTTCAAAGATATTGGCTCATGATACATCTAGAGGAAAGAAAATTTACGTAAAGGACCCTTTCTACGTTGTATGTACGATTTATAAAAGAAAATTTTTATCAGTGAAAAACAAACAATAATTTCTATTCAGAACATAATATAAAAGCATAATTTTATAAAAATCAAAATTAAATTTCTGTTGTACATAAAGGTTAGTAATTAATAAATTATTTCCTTTTATACTCGACGTTAGCAAGTATAAAACACTTACCTTATTGCTGAAAATACACAAAGAAAACAACACACTATATTTCCGAAAAAGCAATAAATTTTTTTATGTACTACAGAAAATCCATGTTATTGGTTAGAAATAGTCAATGACATAAATTTCATCAATTTATGATTCAACGTTATCGAAAGTTTATTTCTGTAATTATATTACAGATTAGTTTTGAATGCAGTTTTATTTATAAAAGGCATATGGTTTCATACATATCTAGTATATGTCTAAAGCGCCAGGGGCGCATCGAGATGAAATATTTTACTGAACCAAAGTTTGACAAAATTCAATCACTGACTATTTTTGTTAATTTTAACAATAAAAATTGGTTTGTTAGTGAAAATGGCGCCTGCCTCGCCAAATTCGATCTGAACACAGCCTCCCATTCACTACTGTCAGCCTCATTAGTATACAATATGATAAATTAAGAGAATATAATACATATATATTTTCATGCAAAATAAAATAAATATAATAAATATGATCTGTGGGGCCAGAATTTTTTGTAGTGGGAAGGCACCAGCACTTTCTGACTTAATTTTCTCACACTGGGAACTGTCGGCCAAGTGACAGCTTGTGGGTTGGAAATTTAGGATGTTAATTTATAATAAAATAAAGGATATTTACATAAAATAAATATGAGTTTAAAATTTCATGCTCCTGTTAGTATTCAAAAATATCAGAAAATAATAATTAGTATATGTTTCTGAGTCCGTCCCTGTTCTTATTATCAGGTAGTGTCTATAAATTTAATTTACAAATAATAATTAGCTATTCAAACTTTATTAATTGTGGAAAATAAAATAATTTAACAGCATCAGTCTCATAAACATATTCAACAAAACATTATATAAAATTTAACAATCTTTTGTCTGCAGAAAGTTCCCTTATCCGAGACTTATCAAACATGAGTTTTGATACTCCAAGAAGAAGGCAATGTCGTAACGCCAAAATTATCTATTACAAAATTTAAATAAATAATAATATATAAAATTTCTTAGCTTGGGAAGATGATAAACTGCCAATTTGCTGCTTCGAAACACTGAATTTAATGTAAAATTATAATTAAATTTAGGACGGATTTCTCATTATTTCCATTGTGGAAATAATCACTAAAAAGAATATTATATTTATAACTCGGAGAAAGGAATGTGCACAAACGAAAATCTAATAGAATACAACACTGCTTTTAAAATTTAATCTCTCTCCTCTAATTTCAAGAGAAAACTGTCTCTAAGAATTTATCCTTTCTCTCTTAATTTCAAGACTAAACTGCCACGAATTTAGTTCCTCGATCCCTTTTATAAACTATATTTCCTTTGTTACAATTAAAGTAGATACTTTTTCATTCGAAGACAAACTATCCACTCTTCATGTAAACAAACACACGTGTATCAGTCATTCCCTTGAAAATAATTTTTCATAACATATTAATACCTACATAACATATTAATATAAACAAAATTTAACCTCTTACCTAAAAGCAATTAATAGTTCAACAAACTTTCTTTGTTTAAAATTCAATTTGGTACTTTTCTTCACCCGATGTACTAATATCTACTTCCTATCATCTAAACACTGTCACGTGTTAAAATATTCAATGTACCTTCCTAATAAAATTATCTAATAAATAACGTACTATCTGAAGTACGTACCATTTATTTACCAACAAATATACTCCGAGTTATACATCCATATACCACTTAAAATAGTAAGTCGAGATATATTTAGTTTAATTTCAAACAATGTTTGTTAAAAAACTAAGACCATGTCACGCCCCCTCAGAAAATTAATTTTCCGGGCTTGCATAAGGTGAGGAAATTATTTTCTTAAAAGAAATTTTTTTTTAACAAACAAAGAAAAATATTTCACAACGCAATCAATATGCTACGCCACTGGCCCTAACTTTCCAATTCTCTATATTGATTAAAATCATTCACAATCCTATACCTATATAAACAACCACACACTTGTATTACCCACTATCCTATAATTAATTTGTAAACAATCGCATGCTTACAGCACTATACAAGTCAAATAAACCCATTTATAATTTCTTACCAAAACATTTTGTTAAAGTACAAATGTCTTTGTACTGACTCTCAAGTGGTTGGAATACACATTCAATATACATAACCGAATTATAAATAATAGGTATATATCTACCGTCCCACGTGTCAACCTTAGGTACATCCAAACACATGACATACGTACAGTTAATTCACTATAATTATTACTCTCACATGTTTTCATTTATACAAACTCCGTCGTATGTTATATTAATAGTATGTACCCAATATAAACTGATATTACTATATCATATTATATAATAATACCGACCCTATTCTATAATTATGTATATCTGTTGACATAAGTATTAGTCAGTTTTTATATTGTACATAATTATTACCACATTTCTTTTCCTAAAATTTTTTTTCCTTCACGATACTGATTTCTTTATGTGTGAACATAAATTTTAAAATAAATTTCCATATTGTACACATTCATATTTCTCTTCCATACATCCTATAGTAAATTTTACTATGAAAACTCTCACGATTTAGTTTCATTTCTTACATCACAGTACCGCCAAAATCAACAAATTCACCCAATTTCATCATAAAAAATTGAAAACTTAATTAATCAGTTAAAAAAATAAATAACCCCTACCCCCTCATGACTGGAATTAACCCTGAAACTATTAATCATAATAGCCAATTTCCAACTGATTAATTTTTTATGGTACCATACCACACTCACGCCGCATCCCAGGTGAGGCAGGCAAAGAGAAACAGATCGCCATGTTGATCCATTCCCAGACACTCCCTTCTCTCTATCCACATCCACCCCATTCCTCAAACATTCACATCGATTTCTCCCACCCAACACGCGACAGTCCTTGTGAATTTGATCCACGTGGTCAAGTCACGCAGTTCCGGTATGTCCACACATTTTCACACCCTCCCCTTCAGACAAAAAAAATACACTCTCTTCATCATTCTTACATTCCATTCATGTAATGCTTCATCAACCATTCGTCTCAATGATCACATCTCCACAGCACTCATTCCACTCTCATCCCTCCTCAGCCACGTCCATGTCTCACTAACACACATGCCTAACACCTCATTCAAACACAGCACCCAAAGAAAATAGAAAAATTTTCACACAACAAAAACCCCATTTTTAGTATGCAACTCTCCCCTTTCAAAAGACACATTACATATGCGCTGAAAAGCCATATTATTTCATGAAAACCAAGCTGTTCTATAAATACACAAATACATAAATCGACTATAAAATCTACGCACTATAATATTATATACGAGTAAGTATTTATATCTACTTACTGTTTAAAACATAAACTTTAGGTACCCATAAATTTTATGAATACCATATTGATATTAACATAATATTATGTATCTACTGTCTTTCATTAATGTTCTACCTATATTGAAAAAAAAAACATCAGTAGGTACCTAGTATTTCTGTAAACATCGCTCGACAATTATAATAATATTGTATAATACCATATAGGTACTTAATAGTCATTCCACTTAGCTAGCGACAATCTAATATAATATTATTATTAGACTCAGTCTAAATAATAATATGATACAACGAACAAATGCGTTTTTGTTAAAATAATAATATTACCGAATGTACTCAGTTCACCGATCATACATGTCGAAACCGAACAGTTTTTTTTTTCTAAAGTGATAAATCTACTTAACCCATCAGATCAAAACACATACCTACCCGCATTATTATACCTACAGATTCGTCATTTATGAAATAATATTATTTCATATTCATTTTGTTAAGATCTGAGCAAAACCGACATATTGAATGACATTCCAATATATATAAAACTATACATATCTAAAAAAAAAAAATATTACTACTGACACACATCTCAACCCCATAAATTATTACAGTATTCAACAGTCAAAAACCCCATAAAATTCATCCTTCAAAAATTATTTCAAGGTAGGTCGTTTAACTCTCACATAACTGAAATAAATAACTAACAAAAAAAATGTTTACCATTCTATATACATAACATCTTAATAGGTACATATAAAAAACCCACGATCCACTTAATAATCAAGACATAATTTTATTATTACTAGTTCACTAGTCATATAACAACAAATTTTCAAAACAACAATAACGAGTTCGTTCTTGTTAAACTAATAATATTTTTATTTTCTAATAGATATAAAAAAATTGCTAACAATTTTTATTTAGTTTGCCCTCGATTCAATTAATTTAACGTATTTCTAGTGTTCATAACGTGTTCTATAATATTCGTCGTCTTCTGTCATCAATTTTGAAATGCAAGTCACCTCCTTAAAGGATAGGCAGAGAGTTCTAACATAATTTAAAGTCAAAATACTGGAAAATTTCACCCCCCCCCCAAGACAAAAAATCTGCTTCTCGTGTAGAAACCCCCCCTCTCTTCCATAAGACTATTAATCTATCTCTCCCTCCCCCTCCTCTGTAAGACAATTAATTTAAAGATTGGATATTTATCTATTTCTTCCAACTAACTATACTAGCTCAAATCTATTTCTGCTATGACCGAATCTGAATTTTACCCTTGCAATGACAGAGATAATTCTGGTCACACGCCATTTTCTGTCATAGCCTATGACAGAAAACTTTCCTTCGCTACATAGTAACCCAATGTCTAATGCCTGCAATGACAGACATTATATCCTGGACAAACGGCAACCATTTTCTGTCGTGGTCCCTCCCACAAGAGGAAAAGAAAAAAGAAAAACCGTCGAGACCACATTGACAGGAAATAAATAAATTATATTTATTTATTTCGACGAGAGAATAAATACGTATTTATCCTCCGAGTTGGAAGTAATTAAACTAAAAAGAATCGAGTTTATCCAATCTACGCAAATTTATAAATTTCTTTTCGCGATTACGTCTTTATAATATTCCGATTAAAATTTTATAATACAGAATACTTTCATATCACCTACCTACTTGTAAAAACCAAGAGTAATAATATTCGTCGTATAGAGACATTATACCTATATAATAATACGTATCATTAGTTTAACCTATCTCGGTTCACACCTAATTTAAGTTGTCTTAGACGTTTAACGTAAAACCCCGTCAAAAGTGTCGGTCGCTAAATTCAACAATTTTCGTTTCTTCAAAGATATTGGCTCATGATACATCTAGAGGAAAGAAAATTTACGTAAAGGACCCTTTCTACGTTGTATGTACGATTTATAAAAGAAAATTTTTATCAGTGAAAAACAAACAATAATTTCTATTCAGAACATAATATAAAAGCATAATTTTATAAAAATCAAAATTAAATTTCTGTTGTACATAAAGGTTAGTAATTAATAAATTATTTCCTTTTATACTCGACGTTAGCAAGTATAAAACACTTACCTTATTGCTGAAAATACACAAAGAAAACAACACACTATATTTCCGAAAAAGCAATAAATTTTTTTATGTACTACAGAAAATCCATGTTATTGGTTAGAAATAGTCAATGACATAAATTTCATCAATTTATGATTCAACGTTATCGAAAGTTTATTTCTGTAATTATATTACAGATTAGTTTTGAATGCAGTTTTATTTATAAAAGGCATATGGTTTCATACATATCTAGTATATGTCTAAAGCGCCAGGGGCGCATCGAGATGAAATATTTTACTGAACCAAAGTTTGACAAAATTCAATCACTGACTATTTTTGTTAATTTTAACAATAAAAATTGGTTTGTTAGTGAAAATGGCGCCTGCCTCGCCAAATTCGATCTGAACACAGCCTCCCATTCACTACTGTCAGCCTCATTAGTATACAATATGATAAATTAAGAGAATATAATACATATATATTTTCATGCAAAATAAAATAAATATAATAAATATGATCTGTGGGGCCAGAATTTTTTGTAGTGGGAAGGCACCAGCACTTTCTGACTTAATTTTCTCACACTGGGAACTGTCGGCCAAGTGACAGCTTGTGGGTTGGAAATTTAGGATGTTAATTTATAATAAAATAAAGGATATTTACATAAAATAAATATGAGTTTAAAATTTCATGCTCCTGTTAGTATTCAAAAATATCAGAAAATAATAATTAGTATATGTTTCTGAGTCCGTCCCTGTTCTTATTATCAGGTAGTGTCTATAAATTTAATTTACAAATAATAATTAGCTATTCAAACTTTATTAATTGTGGAAAATAAAATAATTTAACAGCATCAGTCTCATAAACATATTCAACAAAACATTATATAAAATTTAACAATCTTTTGTCTGCAGAAAGTTCCCTTATCCGAGACTTATCAAACATGAGTTTTGATACTCCAAGAAGAAGGCAATGTCGTAACGCCAAAATTATCTATTACAAAATTTAAATAAATAATAATATATAAAATTTCTTAGCTTGGGAAGATGATAAACTGCCAATTTGCTGCTTCGAAACACTGAATTTAATGTAAAATTATAATTAAATTTAGGACGGATTTCTCATTATTTCCATTGTGGAAATAATCACTAAAAAGAATATTATATTTATAACTCGGAGAAAGGAATGTGCACAAACGAAAATCTAATAGAATACAACACTGCTTTTAAAATTTAATCTCTCTCCTCTAATTTCAAGAGAAAACTGTCTCTAAGAATTTATCCTTTCTCTCTTAATTTCAAGACTAAACTGCCACGAATTTAGTTCCTCGATCCCTTTTATAAACTATATTTCCTTTGTTACAATTAAAGTAGATACTTTTTCATTCGAAGACAAACTATCCACTCTTCATGTAAACAAACACACGTGTATCAGTCATTCCCTTGAAAATAATTTTTCATAACATATTAATACCTACATAACATATTAATATAAACAAAATTTAACCTCTTACCTAAAAGCAATTAATAGTTCAACAAACTTTCTTTGTTTAAAATTCAATTTGGTACTTTTCTTCACCCGATGTACTAATATCTACTTCCTATCATCTAAACACTGTCACGTGTTAAAATATTCAATGTACCTTCCTAATAAAATTATCTAATAAATAACGTACTATCTGAAGTACGTACCATTTATTTACCAACAAATATACTCCGAGTTATACATCCATATACCACTTAAAATAGTAAGTCGAGATATATTTAGTTTAATTTCAAACAATGTTTGTTAAAAAACTAAGACCATGTCACTATACATGACCTTACTCGTAGCTGTCAAAAGTCCAATAATATTAATCGCGTTTAGTTGTAAAATGTGATCTATTTTTCTAATAACACTATAATTATTATTTGAAAAAATCTAACAAAAATAATAATATTATTAGAATAATTTTTCACATTTTACAAATAAACATTGTGATTAATATATAAGTAAAAAAAGTAGCAAGGAAATTAAAATGATTTTTTTCTTTTAAGTTCTTATGTAATATAATCATTTATTAAAAATTTCAATTGAAAAAATATAAAAATAAGGACAATTTATAAAGACATAATAAATATATCAAACGCGTATTATAGGATTATTCCAAAGGTCGTGCAGAAATTACAACTCTTTCTTCAGGGATGTTATATTTTACTTATTATTATTATTCACAGGCATTCCACCCGGTAGGAGTGAAATTTTACTTATCATCATTGCCAAAAATCAACGGTGCTATTTCTAGATCTCTTCAGGGTTCTGGTTGATGATTGTCTTGAATGTGGTGAGGTTCCCCTTCCCCAGTTTTTATTCAGAGAGAACTGATCCCCCCCCCCCCTGAGCATCAGTCATTGCTTGTGTTTACTTGTAATAGCCTATTCATTTCACGACTTCATGTTTTTCTTTTTTCTTTCATTGTTATTGCCTCGGTCGGTGCAATCGAGTTCATTTTGTTTTTATTTCTTTTTGTTGTTGGAACATAGCTGCAACATTATAACTGAACTCCATTATATTGATATAATGAAAACAAAACTGTTCTTGGTTTTACTAAGATTTATTTGTTTAATAAGTTACCAGGTTTCGACCTATGAGGTCATTGTTAAACTAAATTTACTATAGGCCGTTTTGTTACTTAAATACTATGTCTTAATAGGTAGGTATAACAATATATTCTTAGAGCTAAGGTTTTATATAATGCAAAAATTATTGAGGGAAATTCAGAAAGAACAGTTGGTTGTGTTGTATGATTTAAATTATATTGATTATATATAATGTGACATTTCATTGGTAAAGATTAAGGAAGACAGTTGGTTAGTATTGTGTAAATAAATGAAATAGGTTTAGGTATTTTGACTTCAACTAATAGATTGATGTAACAGATGTACCTAATATTATTATCAACAGAGGAATATTGACAAAAAGCATCCATTTAGGAATAATAACATGTACAACATCTAGATTTTCAACTAGTTTCAACAATACCCAATACTATTTCATTTATTTACACAATACTAATCAACTGTCTTCCTTATTAATCTTTACTCAACCAACTGTTCTTTCTGAATTTCCCTCAATAATTTTTGCATTATATAAAACCTTAGCTTTAAGAATATATTGTTATACCTACCTACAAAGACATAGTATTTAAGTAACAACACGGCCTATAGTAAATTTAGTTTGACAATGACCTCATAGGTTGAAACCTGGTAACTTATATAACAAATAAATCGTAGTAAAACCAAAAACAATTTTGTTTTCATTATATCAAAATAAATTAAAAAAACACAAGTTCTAATTGTACCACTTTGTTGCTCTACGGGAGTTATTTTATTTGGTATTCTTCTCTGCAACATTTTTCTATGGGAACAAAAATTTTTCATGCTGACAGTTGACCCTTTCTGTTTGAGTACGAATGCCCCAATTCTACTTATTTGTTTTCTTATTGCCTTTTGATAATTCCATTTGACCTTTTTTTCTGTAAATGTAAAAAAAATATATATAACTAAAAGTTATTTTTGAAAACGAAAGAATAGAAATTAAAATAACAGAATTTGAAGTATACAAACTTTTGCTATTGTTGTAGGTGACACCAAACCCAGTGCAACAGCTTCACCAATTTGTTAATGTTCTGCAACATTCTGTAAAGTACAAATTTTAGTTAATCTTCAATAAAAACTCAAATTTGGCTTGTTGATAAAACAATTATTGCAAATTAAACATCTCATACCAACTCATCATGGACTGGACTTTATAAAGATTCATTATTTGTTGAGCTGTAAATGCTTTTGATCTTAACATATATTATGGCACCACTTGTGTGGACAAATTTGTTAGTGTAGAAATTTAGTCGGATAAATGTAAGTCCCCAGATTTCTGAACTATCCAGGTGGACGGTGGGTCTCCTTCAATGTATATACTCAATCACAACCTCATTTGTTTCCTCCACAGTCTAAAAGTACAAAAATGATTTATTAAACCAAATGATAACTAATAAAGTTAGTTCATTAACAAACAAAATCAATGTTAGTCCAATATTACATACCGATTTGATGGTTGAAGTTTCACTTTCATTTCATCACATGGTTTTTAACATTAAATTCTGTAATCTGTAAAGCAAAAAATATTCATTAAATTAAATAACCTAATTAGTCCATCCACAAGCACTCAAGGTTAGAACAATGTTACTCACCAAATGGTTACTTGATGGTCCACTTTCATTCTGTAATTCCACGTTATTTTCCACATTGCGTTTCATCTATAAAGTAAAAACATATATCAAAATCATTAATGCTTTAAATCATACAAAAATAATAGTAAATAAGAAAAAATTTCAAAGGTTTACCTTGCATTTCCATGACAGGTGATTTTTTCATTCCATAATGCAATATTATGAGGGATCTTGTTTTAAATGTGAGTAAATGCACGGTCATATTTTAACAATTATCCTCAATCCACTAAAAAAAAACACCGAAATAGTGAAATACGAAAACGACTTGACAGAAATTAACACAGAACAAAACACAACGGAGAACCGATAAATGTCATCGAATACTAGTGTTGCCATTAGAATAATTAATAATGACCAAAGTATTGTTTTTTTTTATCAAAATATAACACATTTTACAACCATTTTAGTGTATTCTTTATATTGAATAACAATAAATTAGTATTAGGTTATTTGTATAATAACGAAAATACTACAAATAAATAAAACAATATTGTACTGTTGAAATACGTTTCGTCAATCATAATGTATTTTTATGCGTGTGGCAATTTCACAAGCCATATGTACTTACCTGACTATTATTTTAAACCAACTAGCGCCATACACGGATGTTTGGGTAACTAAAACTACTAAAAGATTGGTAAAGGCCGAACAAATCATTGTGCAGAAATAGTTATCGGTAAATGCGAAATGATTTAATGTTACGTAATGTTGAATTTGATCTTTATGTCATATTATATCAATGGTAAGGCGAGCAAAACAATTTATTGTGAAATATCAATTGAATTTGTAGATGTACCTTTTCTCAGTGTACCTTTAAAAAAAATATATTCCTTGTTAGGAAATATTACAGTAAAACTAAATAGCCAGCAAGCCGAATATAATCACTCACAAAAATTACATATTTTATTGTTCGTAAAAATAATAATATATTATTTGAAGGGTAGGTACACGGCAAAAACAAGCTCATTGGTTTTTTTTCGTTTTCGTGATTTAAATGCAGTTTTGTTCCGCTCAATGAATTCTTTAGAATGGTACAAGTAAAATGTAAAAAAAATCTTTGTAACTCACATTGAAATGATGAAAGATTAAATGATGTCTCAAACTTTATGTATTGCTCTCCTGTAAAATGATAATTTGTCAATGAGACTTTGTTTATAACGTTGGGTTTTACATTTTTGTAAGTCTATCCATTTTTGCTGTATTGAAAATATGTGTGGTGTGTAGTCAAACCAAAGTACTTTGTTGAATTACGAAAATATTTCATTGAAAATAATATACCTACCTCTTTTCAGGAAATTTAAATCGCTTCGCTTTTCTAGAAATTTTGCATAACTTTCTGTTCATTGTTAAATATTCAAATATTGTGATATTTATTGAATTTGAAGAGGATTTTAAACTATGGTACCTAGTGTTCTTTACATTGTGTATATACCTAAATGTTATTTTTTTTAGTTTACTCTACGTGTTAAACCGTAGTAAAAATAATTTGTGATCAATATGTTTCGTTAAATCATCAAATGCATAAAATGATCCCCTGTCAATCTGTTTTTTAATCCCTTTATAAAAATAAACAAAACCTACATTCAGTTGTTACTAAACTATACCCTCACGCTGTGTCCCAAGTGGGCAGAGAGAACGGAGCGCCATATAGATCTATTCTTACATACTTCTTTCGCTTCTTCTACATTCATACAATTTCTCATGCACGCACGTCGATTCCTCTCACTCAACACACGGCCGTCCTTGAGAATTTGATCCACGTGATCAAGCCACGTGGTTCTCAGAAGCTCGCGCTTCCTCACACCCCTTCTTTCAGACAAGTATATCCCTCTTTGTCATTCTTCCAGTTTTTCTTTTGCGTATTTGATTCAATGTTGAGATTTGTTTAAAATGTACATTGTATTATAATACTACAAAAACTGCGTAGCCTCACGAAAGAGAATTCCGCCACTTTTCGGGAGAAACAAATAATTTTAGTGAAATTTTCTACCACGTTTATGGAAAATGTTGTGATAGCAAAAATAAATAAACGATAGTTACTCTTCTGTATAACTAAATAAACTAAATATTGTTAGATATAATATCTAAACTATAACACAAGCATTAATGATTTTTTATACATTTTTCTGATTTTTTGTTTAGTTAGAAGTAATGTTTAGTTTAGTTAGTTAAATGTCTTGATTTTATATTGGCACGAAGAGGACAGTTTGCATGTTTCTTACATGCAGCTGATCTGCTGGCTACCCCACTTGTGGGATATGCCGTGATGGTATAGTAGTAGTAGTAGTAGTAGAAGTAATTCGGACATTGAAATTCGTATATGATTCTATTCTCATTTACAACAAATATGCATTAACTTTTAAAAATTATAGGTTGGTTTGCATTCTCAATAGATTAGGAAGTCTATAAAAAAGTTTTTGTGTTTAGACTGTAGAAGTTCGATTTAAAAATAATTAACAATTTTCAAATAAAATAAAAATTACACATTTATATTTCCATATAACTTCTAGTGTCCCTTAAGATTTCTACATGTATAGGCATCAAAAACGTTCGGATATGAAAAATCTAACTTAGTGAAAATATTAATTAAATTAATCAATTATGTGGAATAATATTTATTTAATCAGGCAACACTATATCGTGAGTTCAAGAGTAAAACTGAAGAGTTGAGATTTCCCCATTTTCAGTTTCAGTACATCAACGACGCGAATGATTTCTGATGCCGTGCGACCTGTTCGTCACAATAATAATAATACCGTCACTCAGTTATCATCTGTCGTGTAGGCAGTCGCACGATACTACTCTCCCGTAAATAATTATTAATATAAACCTAATAATTATGTGAAAAGTGTAGGGTATTATTCACATTTAGATTACTTTGTGTATATGAGCATCATAATCCACAACTTACTCACACATTAGTTAACGATTTAATTAATAGTAATAATAGTACTGAGATAAAATATGGATTTTAATTAATTTAATAGTAATTTTATGAAGTTAGTAATAAAATTATTATTTTTATTATATTGACAGACGCTTTTATTGATTTGTGGTGTATTATCGAGTATTTTTATCGTGACTTTCAATATATCTTACGATGATTATGTTGCCGGTAATTAATTAATATACTTTTGTAATAATATCATATTATCAGTGACATGACAGTTATTTAGTTATTAATTTTCTTCGGAAGTGATAAAAGTGAATAACGCATTTTTTTATCCAAGTTTTGTGATTGTACTTATGTGATTATACAATATAAATATCGTAATTCTCAGATGATGTGTATCCTATTCGATCTCTAGCAGCACGAAATCACATACATTTTTCCATAAACATCTGTATTATGTCATCAAATCATCTCTTTTGGAAAATTTCTCCGTTTCACTTTTCGTTACAAGGTGTCCACTTCAGAATTCTGGACGTCCACCTACCAACCAATCTTATAAATGTACCAAATCATTTCTAATTTTTCTAATTCTGTATTCGCTTGTTGAACCGATAATAACAGTTTAGTCACTAACTTAGCGGTTGGTGCAGACAAATAATGCATTGATAAATAATTCATCTGCACTGACCGCCAAGTTGATAGACATATCTGATAATAGTTGTAAAAATATCTGATAACTAAGAGCTTAAATCTAATTGATAATATTATACCACTTGATATTTAGATTCCCTATCTAAAGTTGATAAATACTCACCAATATAAAATAAATAAAATAGTATTTATGTAACACCCACATCAACATATATATGTGTGTGTCTATGTGTATGTGTGAAATATAATAAGCCTTTTATATATTTTCATAAATTTAAAAATAGTAACAACAATGACACAGCAAAAAAGATGTAAAATAATTCATAGCGTCGATGGATAATATATTAAAAATAAAACAATTGGTTAAACATAGATATATATTTATAGTATTTAATTATCATATAAATAATATAAAAAAATAGTACCTAATAATGTACGGGTAGGTACCTTTATAGGTAATATTATAGAAATACTGCGGTGAAAACAACGTCTGTAAACATTGCATATATTTAGGAGCACACATTACCCACATTATATAATTATTAATACTATACCATCGTGGCATATCCCTCGAGTGGGGTAGCCAGCAGACTAGCTGCATGTAATAAGCACACAAGGTGTCCTCTCTGTGCAAAAAAATGAGACATACCTTCTGCAATAATTATTATTATCAATATATTGTTAGCCTAAATACAGGTGCATTTTATCTAATGGGGCAGCAACAGCAGCACATTGTAAATTGTATCAAATAATGTACTATTATCAAATGTGTATGAGAAATGTTTTTATGGATAAAGAAATTTGAATTGAACAAAAGTTTATTTTTAAAGAAAGCCATTCGGATCATCAGGAACCTTGTAAACAAAAATGTTACTGCTTTTGTCTAATTGTCATTGAACATTTTATAAACATGTCCTTGAAAGTACCACCGGCTCCTCCGTATTTTTTATTGTTTGCCGTTCCAAATTTAATATAAATACATTTAAAATTGATAGAGTTAAAATAAATATCGCTGATAACAAGTGTTTGGTATGTTGTGTTTATAAAAATATTAATATTTATATATTATTCACCATGAAATCAAATTAGGTATAATGAAGCCCGGTGAAGAGGGATTGATGTGTTTCGTATGTTGTCCGTGTTTATATTGTGAACAATGTGAAAAGTGATTCATTCAATATTCCAGTGGAATCGAAACAGTATTAACCGTCGGCCATGGTAGAGAGATGGAGGAATGTAGTACGAAGAATAAAAGAAAGGTAATTTTGTCACTTTATGTTTCGGCGCATACTGTACCAATCCGCAAAAATTTAATGTATATATATAATGAGTTACAATCCATTGGATTGGTCTGCAACGAGTTTTGACTTATTTCTCCATTCCTCCCTATTCTCAGCCAGTCTCTTCAACTCCATATATGAGCCACATCTCACGTCTCTCTTCAGTTGGTCCATATAGGCGTCTGTCGGTCGACCTCTGCCATTTGTGCCTTCGGTCCTGCCCTCTGCGATTGCGATGAGCAGTCCTGGGTGCCTGATGTTGTGGCCAATCCAATTAGCTCGTTGTTGGCAGATTCTTTTGAGAAGTTGCCTTTTTTCGCCAACCCTGGTTAACACTTCTTCGTTTTCGACGTGTTCCGACCAATGAATCTTCAGCATGCGTCTATAGCACCACATTTCAAATGCCGCTAACCGTCCGCTTTCCCTCTTGCTGATGGTCCACGTCTCGCACCCATATAGCAGAATGCTCCACACAAAGGCTTTAGTGAGATTCTTCCTCACGCTTAGATCAATATTAGGAGATTCTAATATTTTGGATTTTTTGTTAAAGGCAATTCGTGCCTGGTTTATTCTGCTCACAATTTCTGATTTGGAGCGTCCGTCCTGGTTTATTCTGCTACCCAAGTACACGAATTTTCTTACTTGTTTGATGCTCACTCCATTTATGGCAATGTTCGCAGTTGCTTCCTCCCTTCCAACGACCATACATTTTGTTTTATCTTTATTTATTTTCATGTTGTACTTTGACAACAGTATACTTTCCATTTTTCCTAAGGCTTCGTTCAGCTCCATCTCGGAGTCTGCGAGCAGTGCTATGTCGTCAGCATATCTAATCATATCGACCTTTTTCCCATTTATTTTTACTCCTGTCCAGTTCTTCATTTCTTCTCTGAGTTCATCAATAGCTCGCTGTATATAGCAGTTAAATAGTGCTGGCGACATTGAGCATCCCTGTCTTACACCTTGTTCTACCCTCGCTTCTGCACAGCTCTCTCCGCTTTTAATTACAGCCATTTCATTCTTGTATAGGCTCCAGATTGCTCTTCTGTCCTTATAGCTCATTCCTATCTGGTTTAGAGTCTTAAAGATCATACTTATAATCGACCATCTATTCAATATCGACGAGTTAATATTATGAGTGTCTTCATTTCTCGTGACATCAATAGAATACCTAGGACCACTTGAAATTCATCAAATCTATTTTATAATAAAATAGATTTTGTTTATATTTATGTGAAAAATACATTAAAAAAAATCAGTAGCTTGATATCGATTTTCTTGGATATTATGCGTTTTTCTGTTCGACTCTTCCCCTAAGGCCGGCTGTAGGTAACAACAGTATTGTGATGATGATGAATGATTTCTTCAGCGCCGTTTAATGGAGAATCTATCTCAAGGGCGCGAAAAGTGTTATTCTATCCATGACAGTCTCCCGTTTCTTTCTAAACAATTTTCTAGCAAATAATTTTCTAAAGAAACGCACATACACTATAAAACCCATCACAATGTAGGTATGTAATATTCTAAAGACTTGACCTTAGAAAGCGAAAATTCATTTTTTTTTTACATTTGAAACGCAGTTCAAACTTTAGTTAAATCTAATTATAAAATACATGTTTCCTCCCTTATTAGTTAGAATAATCACGTTATCGATTTGTATACCACAATTTCGTACTTCCAAAAAAAATTCATACAGTTTTTTACTTAATACTATGTGTACAGAAACTGTGCTCTCTTTTTCTTTTTAAATATACCATATTTTATAACTAGATCAGCAAGTAAAATTCACACATATCGGCATTTAGTAAATTGCTCGATGAACATCACATTTTTTTTTTTTTTAAAAAAAAGATATATCTGGGTTTTGTTATAAACCCAAATACAACTTTATACACCTTCCACAGTAAGCTAAAAGCTTGTGTCGTGAAAGGGGAGTTTGCCGGCACCTGGGATCGAACCGCGGACACCTTGTTCAAGAGGCCGAGACTCTACCTCCAGGCTACCGACGAACTCTTTGGAAGACATTAACAAAGTTTTATAATTCCGTTTATTTTTTATTAGTATTTAATAAATAAATGATAATATACAAGTAAAACCTTGTTTTAGTAAACCAGTAAAAGACTAATGATTTTATGATAAAAAAAAATTGGGATTGATGTGTGACACATCTTACAGTCAGTATAGGTGCACAATGAAGTAGTAGGTACCTACACATCAATCTGATACAATGAATCTTGAATTCCAGCGCCAATCCATCAATCTCGAAATCAACTTTTAAACAACAAGCGTTTGAAAAGTACTGCAATAAACTCACCCTCTGTATACTGAGTGTATCTATTTGAATTTGATATTGTCATATTTATGTGTAAATTTGCTTATTTTTAATGTACAGTAAAGATAATAAATAAAAAAAATTAGCACGTGAATAGACAGGGGTACTACTCTTGATGAGATTCTTATCTATTATTTTACAAACGTCGAATTGGCACTCTTGAAAATTGACTGTCTAGTCTCAAGAGTATACTTACCGAATATCTATTGCGGTTAATCTTCGAAAATAAATATGATTTTGGCGTTTCTAAGACACTAGGTAAGAATCTAAATAAGATATAAAAATCAAAAGAAAAAACATCAGTCCATATGTCTCGTAGTGAACCAACAAAATTCAAAACATTTGAAAAGACTAATGTGAAACTGACAGTTTACATGTACCTATATGCGCTGATATAATAACCTTCATCGGAAAGTGCATATCCCGGATATCTGGAAGCTGAACCGGAGTGTATTGATTTATTGAAGCGCCACATCAGCTACAGGTTGGGTGAGAGTAAGGATGTTCATGTGCAGTGCGATGCAATGCAACTAACTGCGTTTCATTATCACGGAGCATCTCGAAAACATAACGCGTATTGTGGTTCCAGCAACCATATTCATCCTTAAAAAATACTTAACTCGTTCACATTGTGAAAATCGTTTTGATTACCATCAAAATGCGTTTCTCAAGTATTTATAAAGGTGTTAAAAATCTGTTAAAGCAATGGTAAATGTCTTGAATGTTTACGATGTAATTAATGTGTACGATATTTAGAGTGTCAAGATTTTTACATTTTTACTTATATGTTTTATATTTTGTTACAGTTTGGCCGTCAGGAATGGTGAAGATAATGGCCCCACAAAGAAGGAACCAGGACCTTCAGATGTTCTGCTTTGCGATGGAGAACCTCCGTAAGTTTTCTTTCATTTTATTTTTTTCAAGGTAAAATCAAAAACACTCGGTCATCAACAGTAACAAGCTTTAGCTACATAATTATAATGGTTTACAAAGGTAAGGCATCTTTGTTTAAAAAAAAATATTTTTATGGTTGTATAATGTGATTTAACTAGAAATTCGTTGGTTCGGGAAAAGATTTTTATTGAAGTGACCTTGATATTGGTTGCCATCTGGAACAGATGCTGTTGCACACGTAGATATAATGTGAGATTTCAAGGACATTATATTGACTGATATAAAGGAGAATTCAAATAATACATCGAGGAATTTCATAATGCTAAGTTATTTGAATGAATTTTATCTCAATGGTGAACCTTTGATGATCAGAATTTAATAATAATTACACTGTGTTACTTTTATATTTAAAGAAAAAAAATCTTATTCCTCGCTGATGATGGTTTGAATTTTTAAGGCCTGAAATGTATATAAAGCTTTTGATGTCCTTCTGCCGTAATAGAAAACTCTGTTAAAGTACTTGGGCTTTGAAGGACCCAACTGAACCTTCTCCCCTTCTCTTTCATTTTTCACGGAGAGTGAACAAGGGTTGTATTTACGCCTATATTTTTCAGAATTACAAAGCAGCAAATGAAAACGTATAGGATGATAAATTTCGGAAGAATAATTATTCAATCCTCCATCTAGTATAATTTCTTCGGTGAAACTCGTGAACATTAAGGTATATTTTTGAAAATCCATTCATAAATATGATTACGTTCCAGATAATGAAACGATGCATTTATATCGCAGTTAAGTGGTCACAAATTGATAGTGCTACATAGGTATACACTTCCAAATAATACTTATTTGTTCTATCAAATTGAATGTACCTGATCACTCGTAAACGAGTGGATGGCCTTAGATGGAAGATAGAATAGAATAGAAATTGAATGTATGTTTTGTTTGTGCATTTTTAAATAATTCAATAGACTGGATAGTTTTTTTTGGGTTTTCGTATATTATTTATATACTATACTATACTATACCCTCACGCCATGTCCCAAGTGGGGTAGGCAGAGAGAACGGAACGCCAAACAGATCTATCTTTACACACTTCCTTCGCTTCCTCATCCACATTCATACAGTTCCTCATACACGCTTATTTATATCCGTTTACATATTTAGTTATTTATTAGAGTGTATTAATTACAAACAATTATTCAATTACAATTACTCAATACGCTTTCATAAGCACAATTTATCTTAATGGTGCAATTACAATTACTCAATACGCTTTCATAAGCACAATTTATCTTAATGGTGCAATTTTTAAACCAATGCACTCAGTTGGAGTCAGATTCTATAATTGAATCAGATATTAAAAGTGATATGATATGACACCTATATTTTTTTTTATAATATATACCAAACAAATAGCAAATGAACCCTGCATTAATAGGTACTAACATCTATCTATACCATCACAGCATATCCCACAAGTGGGGTAGCCAGTAGATCAGCTGCATATAAGAAACAACATGCAAACTGTCCTCCCCGTGCCAATACAAAATCAAGACATTCAGGATGGGTGGCAAACCTCATCGCTGAATTTAAGATGTAAAATGTCTTAATTTTTTCGAACACCTGCCTTTTACAGGACACTCGAAAACTTACGCAGAAGAGTGGGAGACCAATTCGTTACCGGGTGCTCCACGGGATACTAACATTAATAAATTATGATTTTATACTTTCCCATATTTTTCTGACCTAAATATTCGCCTTGGAGCTAACATCAACATTTAAATTATTATTACTATTGCGTGGCCAATACGAGCTTCATAACAGCTTACAATCACTCAGAGTATAGGTAGGTAGATACCTATAGAGTATAGATAATGTTATGTCGTGGATTGTTTGAGATAATCAGTTTACTTTAAATCAATGACTGTAGGTATTTCATTATACTTATATTTAAATTTTCATTCTTTTTTTCATAGGGTTCTTCTTATTGTTTGAATTTCAGAAAACTCACTGTACACATTTAGGTACATTTCCGTAATTTTTAACAGTTTAATGCCGAGAAAAATTCACCTATCCAGATATCCAAGATATCAAAGGATTATGGTCAAAAAACGGATCCAAATTCCAGCATTGTACCTGAAATATCTGTGTTAATTTTTTTATAATATTGCAATTATTTACTATAATATATTTGAATTTTGATGTATGAAATTACCGTTAAATCTAATTTTCGAAAATTATTTAAGATTTCGGTGTTACCCCTGAAGCTGACATTAGGTATATAAACGGACCTATGTAGAATGCCTAATATTTATTTATTTCTTCTACTACTTCTGTATATTTGATCTGTGAAAAGTGTATTTTTTGTTTCGTTTTATAATATTTTATGTTTGTAAAAGGTAAATAAATAAATATTTAATAAATAAATAAATATTTAGGTACGATTTTTTCTGCAACGGTTATTTGTATATTAAATTATTATGTACGAGTATTTGGGATAGCGACTTATGTGGTGTTCTCACTTTGGCGAATATCGCCAGGCTCCAAAATATCGCCCGCCATTTGAACCGTGTGAACAAAATGACAGCTAGTCTGAAACGATAAAAAACCAGTAGAAACGATATCGTCTCGAGTTGACCACCTTTCAACTTTTCGGCCGATTGAACGATTCGCGCATGCGCAGATGTGCGCGGCGTTCGTATCTATGGTAAAGACTTTATAACCTATAAATTTTACAATGTTTCCCGCTTCGTGACAGCTGTTATCTTTGTTGTTGGTTTGTTTCCTTAATTAAAAGGCGCCTTATAACCTCTACTATAATATTTTCGACTAAAAATAAACACTTCGCGATCTCCATCTCGACGCCATTTTGAAAACAGTGTCAAAATCAAAGCGCATCTGACATATCGTTTCTATATTGGTGGACTGTGTGAACAGGTGTGACGATCAATGGATGTCCGGCGAATTTTGTTTTTTCGCCTGGCGATATATATTGAAATTCGCCTGGCGATATTCGCCAAATGTGAACACCCCATAAAGATACATAATTTTATTTTGTTCACCGTGTATTAGGTAGGTACTACTGTATATCGCGTCTTTTATGATATATTTGTCTATCTGTTGTAATTGTTTTATTATAAGTTTACATTCCGTAGTATTTTTTCCCTTCTAAAATGTCCTCGATCACTTGTCTCATAGATTCCTCTATACAGCTCCCTCTCTCCGTCTTTCAAACAAACGTAGTTCCAAACCATATTCTGCATAGACAAACAAAACAATCGTTATTAGTTCTCTTAGAATTACAAAGTACTTATATTATTACAATGGGGAACTTTCACAAAAAAAAACCTAGTTCCTACAGAAAATACGAAAAATTATGGTGTTTTTTATATTTTTAAATGTGCATTTTTAAGGCTTTTGTCAAAAAGCAATTTTCGCACTTCGTCACACACTGTTCCGCCACTGTGTGACGTCATCAGCCGCTATAGACAGTACCTACTACGAATGAAATGTGTGACAATACAACATAGCGTCTACCGACGTCACAACGGGCTAATTCAATAACATGGCGTTTAAAATTTTGACAGAAAATATGGATTTTTAAAATGAAAATAATGAATGAAAAGTATTATTTTATCGTTTCTTATTAGGATATTCGTGATCAGCGTATATTTATCAATGTAAATTGATAACATTTATTCATATTTCTCACACATGCATGTTCCCCATTGATGGAAAGTGATGCATTTCAAATAAAAATAATGATACTAATCAGTGCTCAACCTCAAGTGATGGAGCAAGATGGGGTACCAGCACCCCGTCTTGCCTCTTGATTGCGAACTTTTAGAGTAACCAATCAACACATATACCTACCTACGTACCCTTGAACTATAAGGAATAAGTAAATTAATGATTTTTCAACAAGCGCGGTGGCGCCGATCACCGTGATCTTTTTGCAAACATCCTAGAATTTTCATGAAAAGTCTGGATGTTTACAACGAGCCTAAGACAATGCACACATACACAGTGTGTAGGTACTGTAGTGAGAAGGTATATGGGCAAACATTATTACCTACCTCGGTGTGCAATGTAAACCAGAATTTTAACATAGTGGATCGTAAAATAAGCGAGTAATTGTAAACTAACCTTCACTCTTCATCCTAAATCTATAAAGTTAACACTAACCATCACACATCATGTGCTAGAAACATAATATCAGACTGTTTTACATCAAAATATCGACAAACCGAGTATACCTATCTCATCTCTCACTTTACATGATATCTATAACTATAAATACCTACTTACTACAAACATCTTTCACAAAGCGGCCTATGTTAATTTAGTATGAAATCTATGAGAAAACTAGAATATTTCTACTCCCAACACATTCATCATGTGGCTGAGGAAATCGATGCGCCCTCCAAGAAATTAACAAGATTCCAGATTTAAAAGCAAGTTTGTTTTCTTTTATATTGGCATTTATTACATTGTAAGTTTTTTTTTTATATTTCAGACCTAGTTTGGAAGAAATACAAAGTTGGGGGACATCATTTGACAAACTCATGCGAAGCACAGGTAATTATGTACCTACTTTTTTCAGAGATATATTTTGTGGAATTATTGAAAATAGGTACAGTATTTTTCCAAAACAAAATATTTAATACATAAAGGGAACCATGTTTTTCTTATAGCTACTTGTTTGTGAAATTCAAAGAGTAGGCTTAATTGTGTGTATTACCAATTCAATGGTTTTTTTTTTGACTTGTTGAGTTATCGAACTGGTTAGTTGATATTGTATAATATTTTGTGATTGCCAATTTTTGTCAATGTTGAAAGTGCTTTAATCACGACAGTCAGAAAGGTACAATTAATGTTGAAGGTTGTCTTTGTTGAAAGCCGATTCGTAAGCATTTGGAAACCTTCCTGTTTCCTTTCATTATTATTATTATTACCTACACGGTGCAGATGTGATTTTCCATCTATCTGCACGACTACCACGCCATCTCTATATACTAATAAGTTATTACAACGATAGATTTTGGGACGTCGACATGTTTGCGAGTATTCGTTTAGATTCGTTTTAGTTGGTCGGTAGCCTGGAGGTAGAAAACACTTCACTCCATAACATTAAGGTGTCAGTACCTCAAAATGGTCTTTTTCCTACTTTTATGATGATTTAGATAATTTTGTTTATAAACCAAAAAAAGTCCAATGGACTGACTGTGTATTCTTATATAGATTGTCCCCTATGTGCTATAAAGAAAATAAGATTAGCTATAAGGTGGATATCAATGCTAAATCACAAGACACTCTTAAAGTTGCAGTAACGACTTTGATTCAATGATTGTATCTGTTTTGCAGCTGGTCGGAAGGTATTCCGCGACTTCCTTCGCTGTGAGTACTCAGAAGAAAATATTCTCTTTTGGTTGGCGTGTGAGGAGCTTAAGAAAGAAAGCAATCCAGACGCTGTGGAGGAGAAGGCTCGGTTCATATATGAAGACTACATCTCCATCCTATCACCCAAGGAGGTGTCTCTGGATTCCCGTGTCAGGGAGGTGGTGAACAGAAACATGGTAGAGCCGACTCCTCACACTTTTGATGAGGCACAATTGCAGATCTATACACTAATGCATCGAGACTCATATCCCAGGTAAACTTTGCTAATTATGGCTACTGTAATTTATTATTATGTGGAAAGATGTCTTTCAATTTATTTTGTCAATTGGTAATAAGTAATAAAAATCTATTGGTGGTAGAAAAATATATTACATTACTAAGCCAGTTATGTACATGTGCACCAGTACCTACAGTAAATTTAATACTCTAGTCATTATTGTGACATAATTCATTCATTCATACCATCACGCCACACGTAACCAGCAAACCAACAGCTTGTAACAAACATGCAACTTGTCCTTTTCATGCCAATAAAAGTTCAAAGAAGACATTCAGGACGGGTGGCATACCTCTTGTGTGACTGTGACTTAAAAACATACAAAAATATTGTTATTACCACAATTACCACAACTTATTAGTAACCAGTGGACTTATTTTGTGTATAGAAATAGGTATTCAGGAATCTCATAGATTTTAATGAAACTGGGAATTTTATTCTTTCCAAGAACTCCATGGGGGATACTTAAAGTTAAATCTGCATTATGGGAGAATTAAATATGAAAACTTATGTCTAATTACAGATTTGTCAACTCATCCTTGTATAAGACTCTAGCACAAGTGGCCAGTACAAGCTGTGCAGCCAGAAGCGGAAGTCAAGAGGAGAGAGAAAAAGAGGGAGCAGGAGAGGCTACGACACCAGAATCCTGCAAACAGCTACTTTGTAGTGGTAATAAGGAGACTGGGACCGCCAAAGACACGGCAGTACCTCATAGCAGCTGTGTCAAGGAGTACACATCACAGAAAGCAGACAACGACACAGACAATGCCATGTCAAAAAAAGATATTAACAAAACAGAAAGTGAAGTTATTAAAGGGAGTACATCTGACAATAATCAGACCTCTGAAAAAAATGTAGAGAAAAAAACAATTCCACTAATGGACCTCAAAGTGAGTGCTAGCAGTGAAAACAAAGAGAATGTGATAGAAACAAAGGAATGTGCACCAAATAAACAAAGTGGTAGTTTACCTCATAACAACAACAAGCAATAGTTTGATTTTGTGTGTAATTATTATTAAATTATTATGTGAAGAGAATTTTGCCAGTTACAAGGTATCCGCGCGGGATAACTACAGTATATATATGAATATCAACGATTCAAAGTGCATTTAAACATAAAACATATATATATCAAATAATGAATCTGAAAAATATATATATAAATATGTGAAGCGGCATACTTGTCATTAAATTTAATATGTTCTTAATAATCATCAATTATTATATTATTAGTTCCCTTCAAATAGAATCTATTACTACCCAGCTATATATTATATAAATAAATATAAAGATGAACTACTCCTACCTTCTCATGTACAAACCAATGATCACCTGATGCTAGTCACAATGTTACCAGTGTATAAATATTGTATTTAATATGCTTTATATAAATAGTACGAGTATAATATATTACCACAAAGGAAGATCTCATTTTATGGATAATTAATGTGATAGACCATGTGGATGTGACTTATAGATGAGAGAAGCCTCTACTAGTCTATTACTGATGACGTCGTGTGCTGAATAACAATGAACAATTTAAAATATCTTATACCAAGACTCATTAACAATGTTAAAAATAATAATATTTAAATTTCTCGTTAAACGGAACAATCGCTTTGAGTATAAGAATAATATTGTTTTAATTTACTGGTAAATTTTATTATATATATACAAAATTGATTAAATAATTTAATAATAATAGAAGAGTAAAATCACGATAGATAAAAATAAAGTGTATAAGTAGATCTAGTCATTTTAATCTAATAGAGTAATAAATAACTGTGTAGATGTGTACTGTACTATAATTATATTATATGCAACATCAGCAAACCTTATAATGTACTGTATTATGTACACCAGTGTATTCTGTATGTAGTGGTATTATTATCAAATTATACTTTTACTTTGGAATATTTTATTTCCTAATTAAGATTTGTTGTGAGATATGTATCTATGAAATATTATATATGGATGTTATAGTTCTTAATAAATATTTATATACATTATATTATATAAATATTATGCACAATGAATTCTCGTGTTGATGATGTGTTTGATTGCCACAATGTGTAGGTATTATATTATTTATTTACTTGTACAAGGTCACTCGCAAATTTTAAGATTTTTTTATAAGTTTTTAAACATCAAACTATGACATTATTATAATTATATTTATATGTACCTAAGTGATTCTATTTCGCCCGCACCAACAAGTTTTCTAAAGGTGAAAAGTAAATGGTAAATTTAAAATCAATTGCAAATCATATTTAGTATACATAACATTTATAATATATTATTATTCAAAAATATACACCTTCCTTCTTTCAGAGATCTTTCCAGCTTTTATCCAAGGTGATTCCAGTAAAAAATCTAGTATTTCATTTATTTTCTATTCTTATTCTTTCCTTTGCTTAAATAAATAAATGCATTGAACTTAAAAGATAGCAAATTTTTTATGATTTATTTTTACAGATGATTATTATGCAATGAAAAAACTTTGCTTTTCACCCAATGAGAACTTGGGGCAAGTGAGATTAATAAATTAATATAATTCAATAATAATAATTATAAAAAAGTATTTGGTCGCATTGGTAGGATGCGGCCATAATTTATATTATTTATTTTTAAGATCTAGAAAATGGCCGTAACTTACGCATTAAGTAATTCACCTAAACAGTACTACGTAATAATGATAATGCATTTTAGGAAACATAAGTGTAATGTTATCAAAGTGTTTCTTAACAAGCTTGGATATATTTAAAATAATAACAATACCCACACAAATATTCTATCAATATTAAATTCAAATTTCAATAAGACTTTATTTATAACAATACTAATAACCAGTTCAAATTATAACACGCTATTCATCGTGTCCGTAGAAACATGTGTTCACATTTTTATTTAAGAAATGCGTTAATAATACCAAATAAAATTTATGATAAACAACATCGATTAGGCGGTAACATGGAATAATAGTTATTTAATTACAAGTAAGAATTTGTGAGAAAAATAAATGTCTGTTCTCTTTCATGCAGCCTCGTAATATACTGTTGTTATAGAATACAGAAAAGATATGAATTATATTTCCATTCTGTGAATTGACTATTGTTGAAAAAGAAACCACATGTTTACACACTGCTAATGAATGTACCGTACTCCTGGCTTTTTCATTTTTCATGTATGTGGAATATTTGAGTGATAATAATGATCACCAGTAAAATCTAATCTATATAATGTAATACATACATCTTAATATAGAATTACTCGTACAAAGTTTATTAAATTAGTGGATTAGAAATCAATAATATGTAATTCTAATCATAGAAACATTAGACATGTATTTCACAATGCCTCCACCCAATATCCCATATCCTATATCCCAACTCATATGTGTAACAATATCCTTCTTGTGTAACACCATACAATAAATCCTATTTGTTCCCAGTATGATCCTACTTATTTTCGCTACGCTTATTTTTATTATGGTATATCAAAAATGTGTGATAAATCTATGTCATATCGATGTGTATGGTTTGTGTAATTTTTAATGTTCTGTTCTCTCCCATATAAGGAGCCTTTTTTTCAAACTCAATAAATGCTCACACTGCAAAAACATATTTTTTGACACAATATCTCCCAACTTGATTCATCATTTTGTAAAAAAAATCAATCCAAACTCATTTAAAAAAATAACAGAAAAAAATTGTATTATCAAGATTCGATAAGTATTGGTATGTAAAAATTATCATTTCCTTGAAATTACAAATTTAGCATACATTGAGGTTTGAAAAAATGCTCCTCAATTGTGTCCTGTTTTTACCCTTGAAAATGAAATTTAAAGCAGATTCAAATCATGAAATGAGTAATATATTCTTAAAATATATACGCAATAAATTAAGACTTGTGAGATGTTAGTAATTTTTGGGGACTTATAGAAATCTCATATTTGTATGATTGTTTGATATACATGATGTATTTATACATACATTATGTAATGAAATATAAATAATAATCATATACTCTATTATAGACATTTTCAAATATTAGATATTGTGTGTTAGGCGTATTGAAACATTATTTCTCAAAACATTATGAATAAATAATATTATTTCTAAAGACATTCGCTTCAAATGTAACTATAATAATATTAATTCTATGTAACAAATATTCGGGACCTTAGTATCTTCCAAAATATTACATAATTATATACATTATATATTATGAATGTTAACTTTATGATGTATATTTTATTCCATTCTTTTACTCCCACTTGCTCTTACGACTTGGTTCACAGTACAAATGTATAATGCAATAAAATAAGTCATTTGTAATGAGCAATAGTATATAACATTCAAGTATAAAATGCAAAGTGAAATATATACGTATTATCAAATGTGAAAATTTTAATTCTTTATTATTCTTCTTCTTCTTCCTGACACTGTCCCAACTTATTGCCAATGAAGGCTGTTGGGGTAGGCTCTTCTCGTGCTAAGGTAAAATATTTTTCTGTTCCTTATTTCGTCTTCATCCAGGCCATTTCTTCTGTATTATTGATTACAATTTTCTCACGTTTGAAGGAATATTTCAGTAGATACAATATTTGTAATTGACAAATTAAAATATCTTTTTAACCAATTTAACAAAGAAAATTGAAAGCCAAGTAATTAAAATGATGTTGTAGCCAAAAATGCAAAAATGTTATCGATGTAAACATTTTTCTATTGCAATCTTGTTTGTTTATCTATGTTTCATCCTTATCTCTTTTCTGTTCAAACAGGAGGTTAATTAAATTTATAATTATATAAAGAAGTAATACCCACCAATTATTTAGGAATCAAAATAAATATCTGCGATAGCGTTATTCTCACTAAAATAAAATTGTGTGAACTTTACGCCACAAAATTTTACATTCAATGGTATAGCGCACAGATGTGGTAAGTGCAGTTTTTACCGAAAATGAGTTATTATACGCATGCGAATCTATATCATCTGAAGTATGTTCCTTAGGAATATTATTGAATATCTCTGAGTCATTCACGAGATATTTAACAAAAACTATGTGTGGTTAGTACTAAATTGTATGGCATCTCGAACTTTCAACATTGATTATCTCAAAACTATGAAAACTGCACTTACCACATCTGTGCGCTATGCCATCGATTATTATAGTCTATTGAAGAATAACTTACCCAATATAAAGAAAAATATAAAATCGTTATTCCTACTTACTTGTTTATATTTTGATTAATCATTATTGTCAAATTTTATATTGTAATTGAATTAAAAAATTAACTATATTTTGATTGTCTCGCTTTACATATGTATATTAAGTGGAACATCTTTCCGAGGCTAAATAAATGTTGATAAAAGTGCGGTTAAACAAATGTGGAATCAAATGATTTAAGAATGTGTATAATGCAAATGTTACATGTATTTATAGTGAGGAGATTCCAACACAAACTGTGATTAATAATAACAAATCTTAATATCTATATTTTTCTGATATTCTTTAGAAGTCAGAATATTCTATGTTAAATGTATAGAATCTTCTAAAGCAATAAATAATGATTATACCTTATAATAATGTACCATATCTAAAGAAACCCAAAGCAGACTGCAGATAAGGGCCGCCTGCCTAGTCTCACACTCAGGGTATAGTGCAAGTACAAACAATCCATTGAAGCACATATTATTGTGATAATCTGCCATGATGCAGTTATTAATGTACAAAGTTGTTGCTTCCCTTGGGTTGCTCATGCCTGTCCCACGTAAAGATTTACGAGTATAGTGATTATAATACAACAAACACAACTAAATAAATTGTTAGTATCTCCATTTCGGCAGCTTACCATTTCATTTGTACAATATGAAAATAATAATGCTAATATGTACTACAATATGACTAAGGCATATTTTTTATTTCCTAGTGTAATTTGATTTCAATGTCTTGTTTCATCCATATTCTAAATTACGAATATGAGAACTGAAAATAGCAATAATCCCAAGTTACATATATATAATGCTTTGTCCAAAAAGTTGCACAGGTTTGATGCATAAGAAAATTAAGATTACTTTTTACCATAGATAATATATTATTACCTGTTATTATTATTCTAACTTTGTAACACCCTTTCATACCTTGAAACCGCTATGTTAATAAACAAATAGTTATTGTAAAATTTAAAATATGTGGTTTTTACTTTTTACATCCTAAACTCATTGTCTTACAGGCATTTTATTTATGATGTCTCAAGAAAAAAGATAATGTTAATGTTAACTGCTACCCACATCTACAACTGGTTGTGGGCGGCCTTCAAATTTTAGCTTTTTGACATTTGTTTTACACCCACACATAATGTAATTCTATAATGGACTTTTTATTAGAACAATTGACTGCTAAACAGCTAAAATTAGACAACTCTCCATGACTAGTGTAGTTCAGGAAAATAAGTGCAGAGAGAATCTTTGGACCATTAGCATCGCATAAGTATCCATAAATTTATCAAAACTGAAAATATCATTTGTAATGTCATAGAATTGACAATTTTTAGTGTCCTTGAAGTCCTTTGTTACATAAATAACGCTTAACTATTGTCCAGGAAATAAAATAAAGAATCCAAATCGTCGTGATTATATGCCCACTGACGGGAGAGAGCCGTAGTCCAGATTTAAGGGAATAATAAGGTGATGTCTGTCAATTAGGGTGGAAAGATTTATACTAGATAATATAACAATGTCAAATAATCAAAATCACCTGCAATTGGATAGACAGAAAAAATAAAACAAGTTAAGTATAATCTAAATATGTACATTATATATTAAGACATTTAATAATTATTTCCAGACACAAATGGATGCAGTAAATTCATAAAAAGCAATAAAATTAAATAGACATATTTAAAGATAGTCTTTAGTGACACATACACCTCATTGTATTGCATTGCAAATTGACAGGTCTTCATCCATCTAATATAATATTATATGTATAAACAAACACAAATATAATAATATTATTATGTTACAGTCTACAAGTCTAATTATTTATTAACAATATATTCTGAAAGTATTGATAATAATGTTCTCTTTGTACTTTATGTAGAAATTAAATTTAATTAAAATTCTATAGCTCTCATATTTATTGCTACACAAGTTTCTCCATCTTCACACTATGTTAAAGATTAAGATTAAAGCATTTTATTAAAAAGGCAATATATACATTGTGAATAATTGAACACATACATATTAAATTCCCCAATAAAAATTTTGAATCCCCAAACAGTGATAGTATTGCTGGTATAAGGGGATACAAGACAAACAAATATTTATTCCAAACTATAGGTATCAAAATGACAAACACAATCGCAATTACTCCCTCTCTTCAATCAGTTGCTTCCTCAGTTTTTTATCAAAAAGTCCAAGGCTATTAGCTTCCTTAATGTGGTTTGGCAACGAATTGTATAATCTTGAAGCAGAGTAGAGAAGTCCATACCTTTCTCGATTAGTACGCGGCGTGCCACATCTTATATGCTCTCTCGTTCTAGTGAATCTACTGTGAGTATTATTGTTCTAATCTTAATCCTTCATTTTTTCTATTATTTATCAAGTCATTTGAACATCAAATAAAATTACAAAATAAAATATAATATATTTACAATACTAAACACTCAGGGTCAATAAAAAAAAGTTATCAAATGTAATATACAAAATAAAAATAATTTAAAATGAACTTATATTATTTTTGTTGTGCAACTTGTGGATTAGCGAGAGCTATATTCCTCCTTGCCGAGGCAGTGGAACAATTCCCAACCTGTGTAGCAAATCTGAATGTGCTGAGAGACTCGTGAGAACAATCTTCATAAGGAGCTGCGGCGGCTACCAGCAGTGCCTTGGCAGCACCTCCTAGTTGAGGCTCCAATAGTCTTGTTAGCTTGCTGTTACGATATGGAACATGCTCTTTCTTTTCTTGAAGAGCCAATATAACCTAAAAATTGACATTCTATAAAATACTTAAAAATGTACATATTATGAGGTGATATTTTATGGTAATATTAAAATTAAAACACTAGGTAACGTAGTTGTAGTCTTAAACATTGAATTCAGGGATCCTTGATTCGATTCCCCTCGGCCAATCTACAAGTTTCATGGAATAAGCATATTGCTAAACAAGGGTGATTTGGTGGTTCACTCGGGTTTAAAAACAAGCCAATTCTTTTTTTAACTCCGTGGCCGCGATTATAGTTGGTACAGCAATAGCACAGCTTTAGTGCTCACTCGTATCAACTGTTGACACACAGAGTTTACATTAATACCTATATTTTTCTCTGAAAAAGAACTCTGGTGTCATTTGTGTGTGATTTTGCCTTTCCCAATTGATATGAACTGATGTGTTTGATATTTAAAACTTAAAATTTAAAAAATATGTCAAGAAAGACCTTGATATTCTCTTCAAAAGATAAAATAAATTTGGACAATAGTGGTTTTGCACTTCATTCATGGACATTGGTGTTTTTGCATATGAAACAGTGGTATGTTTACATGAAGTCACCGCACTAACATGCACTCCATATAAACACAGGATGCCCAAAAAAAATCAGAAATAAAAATATATTTTCAAGTAATTAAAATAAATATATTTTCTAGGGAAATGTTTTTCATTAATAAAAAAAAGTATATAAAAATAAACTTAAGAATAAAAAAGAATAATACTTTAACTTAAAAAAGAATACTAAGAATAAAAAAGAATAGTACAAAATTTTAAAAACAAATTTTCCATTAATAAAAAATGTATATAAAAATTAATTGAATAATACTAAGAACAAAAAAAATAATACAAAAGTACAAAATTTTAAAAACAAATTACATAAAAAAAATAGTTTTTAAAAAAATAATACTAAATACAAAATTTGCATTAGAACTGAATAATATATAGATTTACGAGTATGTGGTGGTTTTGATGATAGCAGATTTAAATTATTGTTGTATATTCTTCAGTGAGCTGGGTGCACATGTCCACATTGTTACTGTCTTCAGTTTCTTCTTGCTCATTATTTGGAGCACATTGATTAATAATATCATTATAAAATTCCAATTCTTTAGTGTCTTTCCAATCCGCTCCAAAATGCTTGGCAAGTAATTTATTTACGTCGTTTATTTTATCTTTTTTAATGGTCTGTTTTCCTTTGACTATTGCAGTTGGTTTGATGCAATTAGCATTTTTTCCTTTTTTAAATACAGGTTTAAATGTACCCAAATCCACTCTATAGTTTACCTCCCCTTTTAGGTATACATTATTATTGGTTTTTCTTTCTAAATAAAATCGTTTGCAAGATTGAAATTGAAAATGCCATGAACCAGTTGGTTTTATGGAGTCCGAAACACATGTTTTCCAGTCGTAAGATTGTAAACTTTTCACGGTTCCATATTGAGAAAATATATTTAAATATTCTTTTGGTGATATAATTGTTTCTTTTTTCTTACTTGTTTTTCTATCATTCCAAATACACGATCGGGAGGAATATATGAATGACCTGGAACAGGAAATATTAATTCCATCATTTTTATATTCGGAGGAGCTTTGGATAGCCAAGAGGAGCACATTCCGATCATAATAGAATTTTTGTTTTGGGCTCCACACCCATCTGCTACTAAACGTATAGTAGTAACACCTTCATCGAAAACCGTTGAACTTAAACAATCAAATACCGCAGATGATATTTCATTAGCTCCCTTTGGATATTCGTTTTCTGTCCAGCTGTACAAAAACACATTATCCTTTTCTAACTTCTTTGATGGAACACTTTTTACAACACAAAAATTATATATGTAGAATTGTCTGCTGTAGTAGGCTGCTTGATCCGACACCTTTGGCAAAAACTGATTTTTTTGGCAGTCGAATGAAAATGTAGCAATATGGTCAGACTCTTCATTTAATAACTTATGAAAACTTTTCGCCTTTAGTTTATGTATATGTTTTTCAATCATTAAACCTTTCTTTTAATTTTCGTCTTTTTCTGTTTTTATTTTATGGTCTAATTGGGTGCATAATGAACATGTATCCGTTTTAGGACTTCCAAAGCCTAAATTATAATGCCTATTGAAAATGTTTCGAAAATAACATTCGCGTACTTTTACGTTTTAATTATTATTTTGATACATTCTCCACATTTTTGTAATGCTTAGATCACTAGGCAAATAATTTCTCCTTGTTTTCGATCGGCAATAATGCGACTCTATACACTGAAATTTTTCAATGTATGCTTTTACCGACTTTAATTTAGATTCATTTTTATTCAACAACCGGTCACCACCTCTATTCTCAATTGGTATTCCTCCAATTTTCATAAATGATTTTGAGATCTGTGTTCAGTAATATTCAATAAATTACAGAACGTTTTCTGACACACTGGAATTGGCTTGACTGAGTCTCTTGCTTTCACAAATAATTTGGTTGTGAATTCCGTAGCTTTTCTTATTCCTTTTCTAGGACGGCGTCTCTCAACTGGACAAGTCTTCATATATTTTAATATAAAAGAATCTTGATAAGATTTTGTTTTATTTTTATAAAAAGCATCGTGAAAATTTTTAATGTCTATCATTTTTAATGTAGCACACTTTTTTTTGTTATTGTTATGTTTGCAGGTTGGAAGATCAGGTAATTGATTGGCCGAATACCTAGAATGAAATATTATTTTATATATTAATGAACTGAGATAATATTATATTGTATGATGGAAATATTTATTTTTCGTATTACACCAATTTTAGGTATATAATGTAAGTAATGTAATGAAGTAAGAGAGTAATGAAACATATTACAGAAGTATGTAATATAGGTATTTTTTTTAACATCTCAATAGAGATGAAGGAAGAGAGATTGTGGATGAAAACCTCCGAAAGGTCGTTGGGGGACAAGACAGTTATCTATGTTTCAAAAAAAATAAACACTTTCTCAAGGAAAAAAACTCACTAAGACATTTCATTGGTGAATTACGTAAAGTAGTCAAAAAACTATTGTACATACTTCTATAATATGTTTAATTACTCCTATAATATATTTATAAAAATAAATATACATTATGATAAATCAATAAATCAATCACGCATTCTCTATGATCACCCTATACTTACTTACTTTAGTATACAAAATGACAAAACTTTTAACTAACCTTTTCATTTTTTCTACATTTCTTTTCCAAGATATTTCATTACTGGTCCTTTTCCTAGCCTTTTTACTATCGGTAGGTGTTACATTTGTCTCCATTATTGCCTTTTTTATGTGTTTATTTATCAAAAAAGTCACAGCACTTCACACGCGTCTACTAGAACTTTTGCTCAAAGACACTAATTTCCGCCATCTTGAAATTTGATAAATTGTGATCTCCGATTGGCCAAGATGGACATTAGTGATTTTGCACTTAATATGGTTGTGGACATTGATGATTATGCATCTAATGTTATATTTGAATGTGATTTTGTATGGGTTTAGTGGTTTTGCACCTAATCTATGAAAATATTTTAATAGTAATATTAATAAAGAATATTTTTACATTCATACCTCAAAACTGACAATTTTGGACAGTAGCGTTTTTGCTTTTGAGGTACTCACATACGAGTAAGTAAATTAAATCAAAATCATATTCATACTGACATCTGTGGATAAACCCAAAGAGTATTATGATTAATTAATAAAAAATATTGTTAATGATGTCTACACAAGAAAAATCTATATTCAAGTATTACAATGATTTCATTGTTTTTATTGAAGCATCAAAAGGCACCATGTACACTAATGACAATATTTATTATTATTTCACAGTTGCCGGATTATAACACTTTTAACACAAAAAAAAATTGCGCCAAATATCAGTTACATATTCCTTAAACAAGCATCTCAATTGTCGATATGTTTCTGTGAACACACACATACATAATTACTTCAACGTAAAAAATAATTAAACAGACATTATCACATACCTGTCCTAATTCTGAGAGACTTTTGTTGATATTCTTGGTTTCCTTAATCCTCTGTGTAACTTTAGCACTCTCACTTCCTGCTAGGTCCACCAAACACAGTCTTGCTACTAACGAAAGGGACTTGGCTTCGTGCTTTCCAACTAGAAGAATTCGAGCTACTGAATGAGATCTGGATGATCTCTCATTACTAGCGGTTGCAGCCGTCTGTCTATTCATCTGAGCTCGTGCTGCTAAGCGTAGGAGCTCATCTGCACTCTTCACGTGCTGAAATAACACAATACAAGTAATATAAACTTGCAGTAATAAGTATAATTAGTAAGATAATTGTCGATTTTATATACTTAGTTAATACAAACGTTTGTATGGATTACGAGTTGGTAAAGATTACTTAACTACATCTGTTAAGTTTATTACACAAAGATATAATATAATTTTTACACAAAAAGCTACGAAGGCCTTATGGACCTGCCGAAGATTGGTAGGAAATAATTGGGGAATAAAACCCAAACTAATGCTCTGGTTATATACCGCGGTAGTAAGACCAATTGTATCATATGCATCAATAGTTTGGAATAACAAACTAGAACAAAAGGGATGTATTGAAAAGCTAAACAGACTACAAAGAATGGCCTGTTTATTAGTAACAGGAGCACTACATACAACTCCTACAGCTTCATTAGAAGCAATGCTCAATCTACCGCCGCTACACCTTTACTTAGAAAAGGTGGTAAAAGAGGGAATAATAAGATTGACAATTGGAGAAGCACATAAAATAAGCATGCTCTCTGAATCAAAACTAAATATAGAAATAGGAAAAGATGATATAATTAGTTTACCAAAAGATAAAATGAAAAATATCTACCACTTTGCCAAACCATACAAAGTAGAAATCCAATCCAGATCAGATATCAAAGAAAATTGGTATCAGGAACCAAATGGTGCCTTGATTTGGTACACAGATGGATCTAAAAAGATAAACGGCACGGGCTCAGGTGTATATGGTATATCACCAAAAGCAAAAATATGCCAACACCTGGGCCAAAATGCAACTATCTTTCAAGCAGAAATAACTGCGATAACAGTATGCGCCTATGAAAATATAAATAGGAAATACAGAAATAAAAAAATATACATTTACTCAGACAGTCAAGCTGCACTTAAAGCACTAGACTCCTGTAAAGTAAACTCTGTTACAGTTCAAAACTGTATCAATGCATTGAACAAATTATCAATAGAAAATAACAATAAAATTGTATTAAGATGGGTGCCAGGACACTCTAACTATGAGGGTAATGAAGAGGCGGATAAAATGGCCAACAAGGGGGCTGACATGCTGACCTATGGACCAGAGCCTCACTGCCCCATTACAAATAGCACTTTAAAAACGGCACTCTATGGGAGAATGCAAGAAAAAGCTATTAATAACTGGTTAACAATACCAGGACAGAAACATGCGAAAACCCTGATTAAAGGTTTCTCATCAAAGAAAAGTAGAGACTTTCTCGAACTTAATAAAGAGAACCTAAGAATTCTCACCAGAGTACTAACGGGACACTGTAGACTCAATAAACACTTATGTATAATGAAACTAACAGACATGTATCTGTGCAGATTCTGCATGAACGAACATGAAACTCCTTTGCATCTACCAACCTATTATGCAAACAAGAGCCAAAATAATTGGCTCACACTTTCCTGATCAAGAACAGATCAAAGGAACTAACCCACACAAAAATTTGAATTTCTTTCAGGTTTTAGGTCTGTGGGAAGACATCTAAGGACTAAATCCCACAATGGACTACATCTAGAAGTCGAGGTGGGCAAGGTCTTTGGATGGAGGAAGAAAAAAAAAAAAAAATATATAATTTTTGGAGAATTAATTAATCAACACTGTTTATTTTTCACAAAGAAATTGATATGGCTCAAGTACTTTTTGATAATGTCAAGTAGTCTTGACGAAAGTACTCGAGCCATATTAATTTCTTTGTGAAAAATAAACAGTGCTGATCAATTAATTCTCTCTATATGTTTTTTCACTACGTGAATACACAATTCTCGAACAATAATTTTTAGGCTTGAATGATGAAAAAAAACTCTTGTTTTTCATTTAATGCCTTGATACAGCTTTGCATAATACAATCATACTATTTAAATGCTCTGTTATGACCTGTGTGATGTCATAAATAATGCCAATATCAGTCTCTCGCTCTAATATGGGGAAATGTTTACAAACGAGTAGCTTGGCGTATATTGAAAGAAAACATGACAATAAAACTTTATGGTGAGCAAGACAAACTTTTGAACTCACATAAAAAGTTATTATATAGTAAATAAAAAAGTTATTATTGTTTGTAATCAAAGTACAGTAAAGAATGAATATAATAAAATAAATAAAAATATGAATATTTAATTAAAAAATATTTTATTACAATCACCAACATACATGCTCTGTGAGGTTAGTAATGTAGACATCTGTCCCTTTAGCATCAGCCATACGTATGTCCAGTTCTTTTGGGTCCTTGTTGGGTTGCAACAAATCATACAGCTGCTCATTGTATATCTCCAAGAAGGAAGCATGGACACTGTACACCCATCTAAATAATACAAATACAATTACAACATTATCCCTTCCGCATGTAGATTTAACTTTTTAGACGCGATCAAAAAACCACTAGAATTTAAACTGCTGCATACTAAATAAATAAATAAATCATAGACTAAATAAAAAATTTGCAGAGTATGTTTGAAATTTCGAATCACCAAAATCTAGGATGCAATATTCATCATCAGACAAATCAGGAAAAAGCTATAGAAATAGCATTTGACAGAGTGAGATAGAAAGAGTCATTATAGAAATACTTATGGGAAGTAGAGCACCTTCCCCAATAATCAATGCAATACTTATTTTTGATTCTATTTTAATTTATTTGTAACGCAGGGCACCAAACAGACATTAACTACAAATTTAAATGCAGATAAAAGGGTTCTCTTCAGAGGTCTACTAGCATCCAACAACATACGCTATCTAATATAAATATCATCCATCAGATCACTACAAATAAATGGTCATACTAAAGTAAGAGTGAACAATGAGTTATCGAAAACAATAAAAGTTGCCACGGGCATAAAACAAGGAGGAAGACTAAGTCCATTTCTATTCAATCTAATAATGTACAAAATCATTACAAGACATCATGCTGGGTCCTGTTTAAAAATGTCTAATGATAATTGGCTAATAAGAGCACTGTAATTTTGTCTGCAAGATTTCCGACAGCCTGAACAATCACGATGGGAGGCATTGCCTTATCACTGAATCGCATATGTTGATTGTCGTATATGTGAGGTTTTACAAACACTTACCTTTAACAAGAAACTTGAAAATTTACAGAAAAAAGTTAGAGACCTATTCTTTACCATCACAAGGTTCATGGAATTTGGAATGTCACAGACAGAAGTGGCTTGATCGGCATTCTAAATCGAGGGGGTTGATGTTTGCATTGTGCTCTCGAGAGGAATGTTAAAGTATGAATGATTCAATTAATTACCCGGATTTAGAAAGTTGTTTGATGGAATCAAACAACATGGTGCAACTGCGTGGAATCACTCCCGGAGCAGGACCTGAGCCTTCCATTGTGTATGTTTTACCTAAAATAAGTATTAAGGAGATAATTAAATAAATTCTAATAATTGCTCCCAGAGAATATAAACTATGTCTAAGGTAAATAAAGTGTATTGTACCGGATCCAGTCTGTCCGTAGGCGAAGATACAAACATTGTATCCATCCAGAGCACTCTGTACCAAACAGGAGACCTCCTCCCACACATCCTCCTGGCTGCTGGTAGGACCAAATACACGGTCAAACTAAAAACAGACATAGTAACATTAAATTACATATTACTTATAACATCATTTCAGTCTGCTAATGATTTTTAGCCAAATTGATGTATAATAATGGTGTGGTCTTCCTCATTATATTTTTTCTGATGAATTATTTACCAAAGATAAAAAGTGGATATTAAGATTATGTGGAAGCAAACAATGCTATTTGACTTGAAATAATTTACATTTAAATATGTTTTATGTTCATTTAGTCAATTTTCTTTTTCAGTATGAAAGCATAGCCAATATTAAAAGTATAGTTCCACCACTGATTTTATTATTTTATAACTCATTTGATATATTTGATTAACATGACTCCATTAATCTGTGTTGGTTGTTAATTTAATTTTATGCATCATTTTATATACCTTTATGTTTTGTATGAGTATTATGCTTTTATTGTTTTTCTTTTGTTTAGCATGTTTGTAAAGGCGAAAGCCATTTATATTGATAATAAATAACTAAACACACCTATAATACTGAATCAGTACGAGATATACCAATGGCCATATTGAATAATATAACATAACACATATATATGAACAATTCACACAGATTCAACCAGTTCTTATGAAGTTCACGTGACTCCTGTTGATTATGAAAATTAAATTAAATGAATAGTGAAAATGTCATACACTTCTGTCCGTAATAAAATTATGAATAATATGAATATAATTCGTAATATATTACATATGATCCATTTCCAACGATACTCTTATTGAGAGCAAAACTATAAAACTGCATAATAATTATAAAACAAAACTTTTTATTACCTTGAAGTCATGTTTGTTGAGCCTCCTGTGTGCTCCTGGATCGTACTTCTCGAGTTCTATGGTGCAGGCATCAGGGAAGGACAGGGCTGCCACAGATCTGCCTGGGGCCAAAGCGGGCCTCACTCTGCAGATCACTCGAATACTTCCTATAATTCACACACAATACAGTGAAACACCTATTTATCGTTTTTTAAAGGACCTAATGAAAAAAATTATGGATGCAGGAAAACAATGAATTTAAATTAAATTTAAATTAAAAACAAACAATATTTAAATGTTTTGTATGTACATATATATTATTACAAAAAAATGTATCATTTTCTTTACTTTTTATTGCTGTAAGAAAACAACATTTTTTCTGTTACAATTTTTTTTCAACATCAGTTATCAATATCTTGTACGCTTTTGAAAATGAAGGGAAAGGCAACGGATCCTATTAAGTTTTTTATCGTTTCAATTTCATGAATTGGATTATTATCGTCGAATGTACCAAAATAACTAAAATTTACATCCCAATCTTCAGAACACCACTATTTTTGAATGTCTAACGACATTTAGCACAAACTGTTTTTTTTGTTCACCGTTAATCAAAAAATTTACTTTGATACTTAGGAGTAATTTACTCTTAACACCAGTCAATTAACTTGTAAGTCACAAAAAACATTATATCCAGAAGTAACTAATACAGTATGAATCATTCCCCAGTTATCATAATAAACAAGAAGTAGGTACCTATCTACAGAAATGCTTTACCTTTCATATCCTGTAATTTGTTGTGTAAGCTTCGTCTCTCCCAATGAAGAGCTTGTGTAGATTCCTGCAATTCTTCAATATCCAACTTCTGTTGTTCAGTCAACTGAAATTTCAGAAGCATAAATATAAATATTTTTATCACATAATGCTGTCTGGTAGAAATTATTTGTAAGACTTCCCAAATGGCAAAAAATCGACATTCATTCATACCATAAAAACAGTAAAAAATGTAGTAAATGTTTTTATTTTTGGAAAATTGTTTTCAATTAGATAAAGAAAAAAAAATGAGAAAAAAGTGAAAAGTGAATGAGTAAAAAAACAAAAATCTGACCTCTTCTAATTCAGTAACTCTGTGTTGAGTAGAGGTAAGTTGTTGTGATGTCTCTTGTAAAGTCAACTTAGTAGAGCAGAGTTCATTCCTAGTCTCCTCCAACTGTGTCCTTAACTCATCTCTCTCCACAGTAACACACAATAACTTATGAGAGAGATCGCAGTTCTCACCAGTCAATTGCATTATCTTAGTTCTATCCACTTCCGCAGCCCTCTTAAACTCTTCTATTGTGACTGAGTAGCTCTCCCACTGAGCTCTTAGTTCAAACAATTCTTCAGACATGGCATCATTATTACGTTTTAACTCCATATTCTCCACCTTCATGGGTTTATGTTTATCTAATAAATCATTGAATCTTGCTTTGTAATCATATAGTGGTATTTTCTTGTTAGTCAGTGTTTTCCCAGGTGTAGGACCAACGCTAGTGTTAGTGTTGATTTTAACCTGTTTGACTGCAGATACCATAGAACTGATGGCTCCCCCTGGCCTCTTAGTGGCAGACATTGGTCTTGTTGTCGGTTTATTTTCTTTATTTTGTACGATAAAAGACTGACTGCTTTTAAGAGCATTAGTTTTGGGAAGCAAAGGATGAATCTCTAAACCATTCCTATCAGATATTGGTCTTCTAGCTGGTCCAACTTGAAGATCCGAGAAAGACTTGCTGCGTCTTAAATTACTTCTCATTCCTGAAAGAGATTCTTTCCCTATTCCAGGTATACTTTTCAGTAAGTTGCTTTTAGCTGGATTCCAGACTTGTTTGATTTTTGGCAATTTACTTGAAGGATCCATTGCAAACAGTAAACTTGACACAAAAATTTAATTATGAACCAATCACAACACTCGTAAATTGAAGTCTATCACAAAAAAATTTACTGAAAGTCCTTAAGTAAAAGCAATCTCACAACATTAATATGACCGAATGTAAAATGAGAATAATTCACCAAAAACAAATATGAGTTCCCAAACAGGGCTCAAAAACCTCAAACTCAAAAACGGTTTGAATTTTCATAAACTGTCGCGATTTGAAATAACGATCCATAGACAAACATAATGAAGCGTCAGTGCTCGACAAGTCGAAACTTGTCGTTCATTCCAAAGACTACAACTACTATAAGACCATTAAAGGATGACGTCACAGAAAAATCATTGAGGGGCATCAGGCATCCCAACACAACACACGATTACGGTGTAATATTAGGTGGAACGCCTAAAGAATACCTAATGATCAAAAAAACTGCCAGTGTCGATTTTGTTATTATTTTATCGTCTGACTTTCTTTTTTTTCTCTTATGGCATAACATCCTACAAGGATGATTTGCGCAATCTGACTGTTTGCCCCCCAAGCAAACGCAAATCCATAGACAAGACCACGTGACCTTTAATGGTCTATCTATAGGTATAAGTACATGTAAAGGGACGTTCATATTGACCCAGAGTGATCACTTAAGTACCATTCACATTGCTTCACTTTGGATGATCATCCAAGTGTCAGGGTCAAACCTGTTCATCGAAAGTGAACACGTCTGTACACGTCTGTTCACATTTGTTCATCCTATGCTTTCACCGCCGTGTCAACACTCACGGTCATGTTGTGTGTAGTTTGACGTACTTATTTACGTAAAAAATAATTAAATAAATAAAAATATCATTTATCAAAAATTAAAACAAGTTAATATAATTCTCGACAGCATGATAATTTTGTACATGATTCTGACTTTCAATACAAATTCATAGATAAAACTTGTTTATGGTCGTTTCAGTGAAAGGTCCTTTCATCGAAATTATGTCGGGTGGTAATCGCTTTCATCCCTCATCGCTAGTGATCACTATTGATGAAACGCCCGTTCACACCTATTCATCTTGGAGGATCATACGGAGTGATCACTGAAAGTGAACAAATGTGAACGACCCTTTAAAGTGAACAAATTTTGTTCACTTTTAGTGATCACATTGGGTCTGAGATGTCACAAATATTCGCATCCGCATCGAGCTTCCTCATGTATTTGGACATCTGCATCCGCATCCACAATAATCAATGCGGATGTAAAGGGTCGTTCACATACGTTCACTTTCAGTGATCACTCCTGATGATCCTCCAAGATGAATAGGTGTGAACAGGCGTTTCATCAATAGTGATCACTAGCGATGACGGAGGAAAGAGATTACCACTCGTCATAATTTTGATGAAAGGTCCTTTCACTGAAACGACTATAAACAAGTTTCATCTTATTATTTGTTTTATTCTCTATGAATTTGTATTGAATGTCAGAATCATGTACAAAATTGTTAAGCAGTCGAGAGCTATATTAATTTATTTTAAGTGTTATATTTCATTTTTGAATTTGTTTAATTATTTTTATACGAAAATACGTCAAACTTCATACAACATGAGTGAGAAAGTAGACATGGCAGTGAAAGCATAGGATGAACAAATGTGAACAGACGTGTTCACTTTCGATGAACAGGTTTGACCCTGACACTCTGGATGATCATCCAAAGTGAAGCAATGTGAATGCTACTTAAGACAAGCTGTGACAAGAAAGAAATTGGGCGAGGGCGGCGAATGCCGCGTGCCGTTTGCAGTTGATATTAACCAATGGGAACGAAAAAAATGGTGACAAGATTCGACGCGTTTGTAGGCAGAGTGTTTTTAGCGAACAATTATTTAGTAGCGCGGCTAATAGTAACTTCATTTACCAATTGTAATTATTTATTAAAATGTTAATAATTACTATATCATCATTTTTTTATTCTTAATTCAAATACTTTTTTTCTATAAACATCTTAAACATTCACATCTGCATCCGTGGATGTGAGCTTACAAAAATGTGTAAAACTCGGCATCCGCAACATCCCTACCATGGGTTTTCCTCCAAAATCAAAAGGTTTGAACAGGTGTTTCATCAATAATGATGTTCTCTATGAATTTGAATTGAAAGTCAAAATTATATTCAAAATTATCATGCTGTCGACAATTATATTACAGTGGGGCCAGTATATGAGTGCACCTGAACCCCCGCTACACGTTTACTCAACTTCTTTACGTCTCACCAACAACGATACATTTATCAGAGATTGTCAATCAGTTAATTTTTTCCACTTTGAAATAGAAAATTTCCTTTGTAAAATAATCTCGAATTCGTATCACAATTCGCGACACTGGGGAGTCAGCACTTGACGTTTAGTAAGAATATTTTTATAATAATTTATAAACTGACACTAAAATACACTTTCACTATTAGATGTTGCGATCCCAAAGGCTCGTTTAAAACTAAAGAATATAAGAGATGATTTCTGATAAGTTAATTGATTTCTTAAATTCCCTGACATAAATTAGTCATAAATCATAAAATGCATTATCTGCAGTTTTGTATTGAGATTCATTCAGTAAATACCTATTTTTTTTTTAATTATCCTAGACTAATAGAGTGTTATAATGTACCTAGCTATTATAACTATTCTTTGTATGTAACTGCCTACTTCCAATTATTTAATATCCTTTTTAACTAACCTGCTGTACTAATACGCATACTTGAAAACTTTTATATGTAATATTTTTGACACAAAATATCCAAACAGAAACTCTTATATTAATGTGACAGAAACAACAAGCGAAAAGGGTGTGTGGTCCTTGGTCTACACCGTAAGGCGCGCAGTACGTATGTAGGTATGCAGGTACAAGGATTAGATAATAATATAGAAAATAAAATATTCTATAACAATGCCTTGGGTTGCTGATACCTGCCTATGAATAAAAGAGACCATCATACCTGAGGTGCATTGGTATACTGGCCCGACTGTAATTTGTTTAATTTTTAATGTGTTATTTTTTTATTTTTGACGAAATACCTCAAACTACATACAACATGACCGTGAGTGTTGTCATGGCAGTGAAAGCTATAGGATGAACAAATGTGAACAGACGTGTTCACTTTCGATTAACAGGTTTGACCCTGACACTCTGGATGATATCCAAAGTGAAGCAATGTGGATAAAGGGTCGCTCACATTTGTTCACTTTCAGTGATCACTCCGGCTGATCCTCTGCCTGAAGATGAATATCTCCAGCCTGAAGATGAATAGGTGTGAACGGGCGTTTCATCAATAGTGATGACGGAAGAAAGAGATTACCACTATTCATAATTTTGATGAAAGGTCCTTTCACTTAAACGATCATAAACAAGTTTTATCTTATTATTTGTTTTATTCTCTATGAATTTGTATTGAATGTCAGAATCATGTACAAAAATATTATGCAGTATAGATCTATATTTATTTATTTTATGTGTTATTTTTCATTTTTGAATTTGTTTAATTATTTTTGTACGAAAATATTTTAAACTACATACAACATGACTGAGAGTGTTGACATGGCAGTGAAAGCTTAGGATGAACAAGTGTGAACAGAGGTGTTCACTTTCGATGAACAGGTTTGACCCTGACACTCTGGATGATCATCCAAAGTGAAGCAATGTGAATGTTACTTAATATAGTTCTGGACTGCATAATAATTTTGTACACGATTTTGACATTCTATACAAATTCATAGAGTCGTTTCAGTGAAAGGACCTTTCATCGAAATTATGACGGGCTGTAATCGCTTTCATCCGTCATCGCTAGTGATCACTAATGATGAAACGCCCATTCACACCTATTAATCTTGGAGGATCATCCGGAGTGATCACTGAAAGTGAACAAATGTGAACAACCCTTAACACTCTGGATGATCATCCAAAGTGAAGCAATGTGAATGCTACTTGAGTAAAAGTCTATGATTAGTACCATAAGTAGCATTCACATTGCTTCACTTTGGATGATCATCCAGAGTGTCAGGGTCAAACCTGTTCATCGAAAGTGAACACGTCTGTTCACATTAATTGTTCATCCTATGCTTTCACTGCCATGTCAACACTCTCACTCATGTTGTATGTAGTTTGACGTCTTTTCGTATAAAAATAATTAAACAAATTCAAAAAACAAAATAACACTTAAAATAAATTAATATAGCTCTCGACTGCATAATAATTTTGTACATGATTCTGACATTCAATACAAATTCATAGAGAATTAAACAAATAATAAGATAAAACTTGTTTATGGTCGTTTCAGTGAAAGGACCTTTCATAAAAATTATGACGAGTGGTAATCTCTTTCCTCCGTCATCGCTAGTGATCAGGATCACTAGCGATGAAACGCCTGTTCACACCTGTTCATCTTGGAGGATCATCCGGAGTGATCACTGAAAGTGAACAATTAATGTGAACGCCCCTATAGATAGACTTTTATTATTATTATTCTCCTAGATTTTTATTATTTATGGTTGACAAATCAAAGATTATTAAATTTAAATGTCAATTTTCTGACAGTTCAACTACAACATGAAACGGCTTTATCGACTATTTGTAATACTTGTGATCGGTGTTATTTTATTTTATAATCGGTGATTGACAAATTGGCAATATTAATCAATGAAAACTTCTGAAATAGTTAATGAATAATTTTGCATATTTATCTTCCTGTTTTGGAAATGTATTCTGATAATGAATCTACTTGTAGAATTTGTTTATCTTACGATGTTGATCGTGTTCCACTTTTCGTAAGCCATCATTCTAAAAGATACGATGAACTTATAAAAACTTATACCGGGTTAGAAATACTTCATAACGATCAGCTTCCCGCAGAAATTTGCCATCAGTGTTTGTCTGAATTAGATGTAGTTATAAAATTTATTAGTAAAGTACGTTCATCTATTGAAAAGTTTAACAAAGTTCTTGAAGAAAGATCACATTTTTCAGATGAAACTAAAGAAGACGAGGAAGAAAAAATACCTCTTAGTATTCTAGGAGCGTCTCTAAAAAAGGAAAAAAATGATTATTCAGATGAGGAACGTTCGTATGATGAGCCTGTATTTGGTGACTGTGGAGATGAACCTGATGAATCAAAATGTGAGGAAACCATAAAGAATGAACCTGACGTGATATCATTAGATAACCTCAAATCATTGTTGTCCAACAAAGGTGGAGATGATTTCATATATGTCACTGTAAACAATCTCACCATAAAGAAAGAAGGAATTAAAAAGGAGAAGCCACTTACTCCTGATAGAGATATTCCAGAAATAACAGTGCCAATACCTCTGCAAAAGGCAGTCAAACACAAAAAAGATAAATTAAAAAAGAAACATAGAAAAGACAAACACAAGACTGACATTGACTCTAAGTATAAAGTGTTAAAAGCGAGTGAACATGGCTTATTAAAGGACATGGTGAAGTGCCTGATATGTGGGCAAGTGATGCATAATAGATCTGCATTCATAGTTCATTACAGGAGACATATAGGGGAGCGACCATTCAAATGCAGACAATGCCCTAAATCCTTCCTACTGTTGGGTGCTCTCAATGAACACGTCAGGAGTGTTCACCTGGGACTTAAAAGAAAGAAGCTGAAAGAAAAAGAGCCTGTTGTGCCTGACCCTGATGAGAATGTTAAATTCAAAATACTGAAGGCTGACGAGTACGGTCTCAGAAAGGACAAAGTGCAATGTCTAGAATGCAGGTTGATATGTGAAAATAAATCTGCATTTGTAACTCATTTTAGGAAGCACAGTGGAGAAAAACCTTTTCGCTGTGAGCATTGTGATAAATGCTTTCCTCGGCTCGGCTCACTCAATGATCACATCAAAAAGATGCACGATCCTGACAACCCAAATGCTGGAGATGATGAAAGTAATGAGTTGTATGCAGTCATTAAAGCTAAAGATAATCCTACACTAAATAAGGATATGGTACAATGTCAGATGTGTAAATTATTATTCAATGACAAGTCAGCTTTCAGAATACATTACAGAAAGCATACAGGAGAGAATCCTTTTAGATGTGATCAGTGTACCATGGTGTTCAGAAGAATGATGGATCTTAAGGATCATGTGAAGAAGATTCACGAGAAAAGGGTTTCCCACTACACTCCCAGAAAGGGCTCAGGTGGTGAAGAAAGCTGTATTTGCTATGCATGTGGAAAGAGTTTCAAACACAAATCCTCTCTCACTATTCACATACGTACACACACAGATGAAAAACCCCACGAATGTACGTATTGCGCCAAACGATTCATTCGGTCCCAAGAACTCTCTCTCCACATCCGCATCCATCACACCGGGGAGAAACCGTATTCATGCCATCTCTGTGGAAAGACATTTGCAGCAGGCACACAACTTAAAAGTCATATGTTTGTTCACACTGATGAGAAGAACTTCAATTGCAACATATGTAACACATCTGTTAAGACTAGAGACTCTTTAGCAAAACACATGAGAGTAATGCATAGTACTAGGAAGAACATCTGTGATATATGCGGAGCTGCTTTCGCTTTCAGATATGGTTTAAGGGACCACATGAAGAACAGACACTCAGATAGATCTGAAATATGTGATATATGCAAGAAACCATTCTCAGATTTAGCCAGGCACATGATAACACACTCAGATCAAAAGCCATTTGGGTGCCAAATGTGTCAAAAAGGTTTCTTCAGACAAAAAAGTCTCAAGGCCCATTTGGTTAAGCATCATAATGAGCCTCCAATGCTATATATGTAATTACAATTATCAGTATTTTTACATTTGAAACGTTTGATAATTTGTCAAATCTTCAAATATTTTATAAAAATGAAATATTATTATTTGGTAGCCATTTCTCTAGTCAACATTGTCTTACTATGTACCTCTATATGTATATCATATAAGTCTAGAAAGCTTTCTGATTACTTTAATCATAAGTAGTTATGTATGTGTATATTCTGTATCTCTGTTTTTATTTATTAAGTACAGCTATAATTTATTATGAATAAATGTTTTTAAAATGATATGCATAAAAACAGTTTATCTTAAATAAACACTGACGAAAACCGAATCATATAAATTAATAGCTTTGTGTGCTGGTGGTGGATGTTGGCAACAAAGCTTTAACCTATGAACTCCCGTATCAATATCCAAAATGCAACAATCTGCATCGCCAAAGCAAAATAAAAGTTGCCTTTGAGACAGTCGAAAGAACATAAAACGGTGCCAAAGATACGGATCATTAGGTTAGTCTGTGGATTACCCAAGTATATTTTTTTACTAAAAAGTTCTTTATTTATTGCTAAACAGAAACAGTTTACAATTGAAGTTAGTTTTTGAATTTATTCACTTATCTCTATGCTACAGTACTGTCCACAAAGCCTTGAACGGCACGGCACCTCTATGCCTCGCTGAACTCTGTCCCCTTGACGAAACTCTGAGGCGATCAGCTTCCACCGCTGTCAACAAACTTGTGGAGCCCAACAGGGCAAACACTTCCAAATTCGCAGAGAGGAGCTTAAGCGTTGCGGGGCCAACCGCCTGGAATCGATTGCCAGCGGACTTAAGACAGAACCAACCCACTGCAACGTTCAGAAGTAAGCTGAAAACACTGCTTTTCAAGAAAAGTCATGGCGCCCTTGAGATTGTCACGGATCATTAAACGGCGCCAAATATAAATTATCTTTATTATTATTATGGCAATGAATGTCTATTCTTGTTGGCACAGAGTGGATATCTTGCATGTTTATTACAAGCAATTGGTCCACTGACTACCCCCTCGTGGGAGATGCCGTGATGGGATGGATAAGAAATTATAGCAAAAATGATAAATGTACTGATGTAGCAATAATCATTTGGACATATTCGCACCAGTTTGCACCAACTTTTACTTGATAATTTAAAGTATAGATTAGTGATGTTACTAAGTGATTAAACAAAACATTCCAAGGTACAATTTGTTAAATAAATACTGCACTTAAGCAAAATTAATTCATGAAAATGTCCACTGTAGAACAACAATACTTTTTTAAAAATTATTCTGAAGTATTGGCCATATTTATTTCCAAATTTTGACATTTTCACATCTCTTGACATTTTACACAATAAGAATCTAAATTCCAAGTGAAATAATTGAAATTTATTATCACCATGAGTGTAATATACCGCCAATGCTTTGAAAGATTTATTCTACAAACGAAGGCAAAGATATCAAAATCAGCAGTAAATATAGTGGGTTAGTGTTTTATTATTTTTAGTATTGTTAATGTACCAACATACTTGTGGGTCACAACTCATAGCTTTTCCATCTTTGAATTTGAGATAAATCCTTTGATGAATTGAATGTAGTTAGAGAATTGTATGCGTGGATAATGTATTTGGTGCTGTTTGACTTCAATAGCCTAAAAAAATGTATGGGGAAAACCAACATACATCCTATGTTCATTGTTCAAAGAGATCATATGATTTTACGCAGGAGATAATACAAGATGAAATAAATAAATAACTTTTGTTATATGTCAGCTTTATTCCTACTAATGACTGAACGGTTAATATGTTTTAGGCAAAAATTGTATACAAAGAAGATCAAAAAGTAGTTGCTCCGACAACTCTGCACCCCCTCCCGGACCTTGTCCCCTCACTCATCATGATCCGTGTACCCCTACTCCCCCCTGTCCACCACCCTCATCCTCTTTGCCAGCTTGCACCCCCTTCTGTGTACCAACTCCTCCACCCTCTCCTTTTTCCTGTTGTTATTACCCATGTCCCTGCCCAACCCCCTGTCCTCTACCATGTCCCCCTGAGTGCCCTACTCCAGGATGTCCTCCTGTCAGTATACCTTGCCCTAACACATGTATTCCAGGATGTGTTCCATCTTGCTATCCATATCCTGTTTGCAATCCTTGTCCAGCTCCGTGCCCCCCTCCTTGTCCTAAACCATGTTTTCCACCTTGTCCGGAACCCTGTATTCCACCTTGCTCTCCTTGTCAAGAACCCTGTCCTCCTCCTTGTTCAGAACCCTTACCTTGTTCTCCTTGTTCGGGACCATGTTCTCCACCTTGCTTTTCCCCTTGTCCACCTTGTTGCCCACCACCTACATGCATCGTATGTAACACTTCCTGTGGTCCTGGATCTTGTCCATGCCCCAATCTTCCCACTTGCTCCCCTTGCTGCCCTCCATTATGCTGTCCTGTTTCATCACCACCATGTGCACATCCTTGTCCCATAGACCCGAATCCTCCTCCAAGTGGATTCATGAAATTTTTAATTATAGGAACCAAATTGGCAGTGTTGTTTGGAGCAATTTTATGGACTCACAATGAGGGTGTATGGAGTAATACATATACCACTGACAAAACATATAGAAGGTGGATAGGGCGGATATTTGGAATACCGAAAGAATTACCATGCTCCTGTGATGATGTAGAACGACTGCCAACTCACGATGATATCAATAATAAAATTTCTGCCAAAATAAATACTGGTGTAGATTCTACTATGAAGAAGATCGATCCATGGGTTAGAAAAGCCAATTTACCTGGATGTAAATCTAAAGATCCAAAAGATAAAGGCAAGAATGATGAGGAACAGAAGTCAAGAACATCACCACTACCCAAAAAAGAAAATTCAGATCCAGGCTGTCTCACCTGCAATGCAAATTAATGAAAATATTGAAATAAGACACAAAAAAGTTGAATATAAAATTTATAATTATGTTAAAGTTTTACATTTGTTATAGTTTGATATAAAATATTTTTAAATATAATTTATTTTGTTAAATATTACTGAAATATAACTCCTTTATATTACTAACATGCATATACATACTCATTATTATTTAATTGACATAATCATGTCCAACGATGATTAGCTGAAAAGAGCTCCATTCTTTTGTCTGCAAAGTTTCTGATGAGCTGAATGTCCTTCTTTCACAATACACCGTTTTATGATATCAGAGCATCGAGAAATCTATTAAATTTGCGCAAAGATGGAGGAGGTCTATTGAGTTGAAATTAATTTTTAACTTCCATCATATGTCTCAATATATAAGAAGCTACAGAATGTATCTTGAAAGTGAATAGTACTAGCTTTGTTCAGAGAGCAATAGTAATTGTCATCTATTAAAAAAAGAACTAGTTAAATCTAGCGAATTTTTAATACATCTCTCTAAGCCTTCATAATTGTTTGTTTATTTTGTTATTTAGTTTTTGTTGAGCTAATATTTGAGATATGATTTACAAACCAAAGACATTTTGCAAGAATTAAACTGGACTTTTGACTAAAATACATGCAGAAATATGCTTTCCGCCATAACAATAAGGTGTATATTTCTATGAAAAAATAAAGTGTACCATGTGAGATAGCAAATGGTTGAGAGGTGTCCCTTTCTAACATATTGCATGTAGATACCTACATCATAACACTATAGTACATAACCATGTATTAAAAGGTCACAGCTCTCTTATTAATATATCAGGTAGCATTTTTTTTTTTTTTGAAAAAGTGCAGTCTCGTTATGTATAATGTATTTTTGCAGACACATCTCAATCAAAATATCTTATTACTTTATACAGTAATCAAGGCAGGTTCTTATATTATTATATTTCCCATAACCCAGAGAGGTACTTCCATGGCAATTATTATTTTTTGTTGTCAAAGTTAGAACAAGATTGTAAACAAATTAACCAGTTTTATTGTCAATCAAAAATTTTGGTACAACAATAAATTAAAATTTAACTAATTTAAAAATGATTTTTTAACAAAAATTTAAAAAAACAAATAAAAATAGTAAATTTAAAAGTGGTACAAAAAAAGAATTAATATAAAATAATGTTGCGCAGAACCAGCTTGAGAAGCCTCTATTTGATTAATAAAAACCAAGCGAAATTGAAATGTGCTACTGGTAAGTTAAACTTAAGACTTGACTTAAATAGCTTTTCATTTCATATTGATAATTTCACATTAAATGGAGTGAGCATCAAACAAGTAAGTGAATTTGTGTACCTGGGCAGCAGAATAAACCAGGATGGACGCTCCAAAGCAGAAATTGTAAGCAGAATAAACCAGGCAAGGATTGCCTTCAACAAAAAATCGAAGATATTGGAATCCCCAAATATCGACTTAAGCGTAAGGAAGAACCTTACTAAAGCCTTTGTATGGAGCATTCTGCTTTATGGTTGTGAGACATGGACCATCAGCAAGAGTGAAAGCGGACGGTTGGCGGCCTTTGAGATGTGGTGCTACAGACGCATGCTTAAGATCCATTGGTCGGAGCACGTCGAAAACGAAGAAGTCTTAACCAGGGTAGGCGAAAAAAGGCAACTCCTTAAGAGAATCAGCCAACAACGAGCTAACTGGATTGGCCACAACATCAGGCACCCAGGACTACTCATCGCCATCGCGGAGGGTAAGACCGAGGGAACAAATGGCAGAGGCCGACCAAGAGACGCATATATGGACCAACTGAAGAGGGACATGAACTGTGGCTCATACGTAGAGCTTAAAAGACTGGCTGAGAATAGGGAGGAATGGAGAAGAAAAACCAAACTCGTTGCAGACCAATCCAATGGATTGTAACTAAATATATATAATGATGAATAACTTGTATTTGCGCTGTTTCTTATAACCCAGTTACGTGAAAATATTTGGTTGGTATAAAAGGATTCCCGGCTCATTTCATTTTCATTGCATTCTATTATTATTATGATTTACTATTGACTACCTAGAATTCATTTTACCTAAACTTACAAACTGATGTTATTTTATTCATATTTATATATTTTAAGAACACATGTAATTAGGTTAAGAAAAAGTTATGTTTAGTTAATTAAGTATATTGATTTTTATAAAAGTTACGTTTGATAATGTTGGAAAAAAGTATATTCATTGAAAATAGTTAGTATTAATTTAATAAATCCATAGAGTAGTCGGATAACACCTAAGCAAATGGATGGTTTCTAATAACAGTGTTAGTTAATATCTACATTGACTAGATAGGACTGCTCATCCCCATCGCAGAGGGTAGGACCGAAGGCACAAATGGCAGAGGCCGACCCAGAGACACTTATATGGACCAACTGAAAAGGGACATGAACTGTGGCTCATACGTAGAGCTGAAGAGACTGGCTGAGAATAGGGAGGAATGGAGAAGAAAGTCCAAACTCGTTGCAGACCAATCCAATGGATTGTAACTCATACAGCCGGGTTCACCCCCACCTGACGTGGGAGTACGTCTTAGGGTTGGTTTTGTCCATTGTGGCGGTGGTGCGTGTGGAAAACTCGTCTTTTTGCTGTGCGATCCTGTCTCCCTTGGTGGAGAGTAGGTTTGGTCGGGATGTCCCTTTTGGAAGGGTTTAATGTTTCCACACCATTCTGGCGCTGGCGACTCTCGGGCTTGCGCCCTTTAAACGCCTAACAGCACGTCTCTAGACACCTCACCTCGGCCTTCTGTACTTACCAATTTATGTATATATATTTTATTAACATGTTTTTAAATTTTGAATCACGTTTTGTATTATTTTGTTTATTTTTCTTTTTTTTTTTATTAATATATATATTGTATAATAACTCAATAAACATTATTACCCCCAGAGTGGACATTGAAGAGAGAAGTAGTATAAAAGATCACCACGACGGCGGTTTTGGCCGATCGGCCCTTCAGGCCTCCCCAATGGCCCGCCCGTGAGGACAATTTTGGTTTGAATGTGCAGATAAGTAGGAGTTAACGACTCCTGAGGTATCCGGGTGTGTGGTGGATTTTTCTTCAATGTAACTCATATATGCCTACCATAAAATTATTTTTTATGTTTCAGAACAAAACTCACCAAAGCTCTACAGCAGTGATTCTGGTTGTCCTCCTGGCCCTCCACCATGTCCCCCATCCCCATGTCCTCCTCCCCCCTGTCCACCTCCCAACCCTCCCGCCTGTCCACCGCCTTACCCATTTTGCATTCCCCTATACCACCCCCCTTGCCCCTCAAGGTGCTGTATTCCCTGCCCGCCTTGTTCTCCACCATTTCCACCACTTTGTTCTTGCCCGCCTTCTTGTTATCCTTGTGGTCCATGTGGACCATGTGGTCCGTGTGGACCTTGTGGTCCATGCGGCCCTTGTGGTCCATGCAGCCCTTGTGGTCCATGCGGCCCTTGTGGTCCATGCGGTCCTTGCGGCCCTTGCAAGCCATGTGGGCCTTGCAAACCATGTGGTCCCTGCGGTCCATGTGCCCCTTGTAGTCCCTGTGCCCCTTGTGGTCCATGTGGACCTTGCGGACCTTGTGGACCTTGCGGACCTTGTGGACCTTGCGGACCTTGCGGACCTTGCGGACCTTGTGGACCTTGCGGACCTTGCTATCCAAGATCTTGTCCAGCACCTTGTCCACCGTGTCCACCATCTTCAGACTCAAAAACTGCTCCGCCCTGCTCCATATAAGAACTTAATACCTACACCCACATAGGGAATCCCGCAAAGTAAGTACCTACCAACATTACTTATTACTATTATGTTATTTTTATCTCTGCCCTAAATCCAGAATGTATAAAAATAGCGAGTATTGAATAACGGGTGTATTCCGAATTTACATCCCTATCGTTCTTACTCTATAGTGATGTCAATACCGGATATAATTTCATACCGAGTACCGTGGGGTAATCCGAGCAAAATACCCGTTATTAGATAACGGGTATTTTACCGATGGAAGGAATAATCCTTAGAGTAATTTCAGTAAATACCTCTCCTCTCAAATTTCTACCCTCCCCCCCCCCACCCGTCGCCAAATTTTCGATATGGTATAGAATTTTGAAATGTTTAATGATCTCTTCGGTTTTGTTCAAGAATATTTTCTAAGAATAAATTTTTTGATCGATTTTCATTTATTTTTTAGATTATTCATGATCTCCTTGGTTTAAATATATAAATTTTAGAAATAGGTCAAAAGTGCGTAGATTATTAAGTACAAAAATACATAATCTTGGCAACACTTATTTTTTTTTTATTATTTATTTATTTATATACATACAGTTTACACAACACAAGAAGTCAATTAATACATACATTATGACTAAAAATATATACCTATAAACAAGTATTATACCTCATGAGGACAAGCCTGTGTAGAGGTATTACTCAAAAATAAGATATTAAACTTACCATAACACAGACTCCAGAAAAGGAGACAGTTTTAAATGTTGACTGTATTCATATAATAAATAAAAATAATTCAACCCCCAAAATTAATGAATGTTAGGTACTTTTATAATTTTTTGATCGATGTACTATTCGTTTCTTTATTTGAATAGTATCAAAAGTATTTGAAATATTCGATTCCATAGATTAGGTGTTTCAATTTTAATGGGGTGTTCACATTTGGCGAATATCGCCAGCCGAATTTCAAAATATAACGCCAGGCGAAAAAACAAAATTCGCCGTACGCCCATTGATCGTCACACCTGTTCACACAAGTCCACCGATATAGAAACGATCTGTCAGATACGCTTTGATTTTGACACTGTTTTCAAAATGGCGTCGAGATGGAGATCGCGAAGTGTTTATTTTTAGTCGAAAATGTTATAGTAGAGGTTATAAGGCGCCTTTTAATTAAGGAAAAAAACGCCACAAACCAACAACAAAGATAACAGCTGTCACGAAGCGGGAAACATTTTAAAATTTATAGGTTATAAAGCTTTTACCATAGACACAAACGCCGCGCATATCTGCGCATGTGCAAATCGTTCGATCGCCCGAGAAAGTTGGAAAGTGGTCAACTCGAGACGATATCGTTTCTACTGGTTTTTATCGTTTCAGACTAGCTGTCATTTTGTTCACACGGTTCAAATGGCTGGCGATATTTTGGTGCCCTAGCGATATTCGCCAAAGTGAGAACACCACATAAGCATAAACACTAAACTAGTCTAGATGAGAGTAAATAAATATTGACTAATCTTAACACCTATTCCTTTGTACTCATCAAAAATAACGAGTGTCTCGGCAAAGTAAGTAGCGTCACTATCTGGTCCACTATTGCTGCGATTCTTTCCCGACACATTCAAAGAAAATAAATATTTAGTTATTAAATAACGGTATGTACCAGCACACTGTTTTCACTGCGTACTGTAACTTGTGTTAAAAAAAACTTTAAAACTAGACATTAAAGTCGTGTATAAAATTTTTGACCTTAAACGAGTATTAAAAGCACAAAATGGGTAAACGAATTTCACACTATAATTATTATCAATAATTAATGTATGAAGTTATTGTCGTTATTGAGAAAGAATAGATTAAATGTTTTTCACAATTTTATTTTGAAATCTGGTCACACTGATTGCTCCCAAAGTCCTAGGGTTTCCCGTAGTTTTTGTATATATATAAATATAATGAGTTACAATCCACTGGATTGGTCTGCAACGAGTTTGGTTTTTCTTCTCCATTCGTCTCTATTCTCAGCCAGTCTTTTTAGCCCTACGTATGAGCCACAGTTCATGTCTCTCTTCAGTTGGTCCATATATGCGTCTCTTGGTCGGCCTCTGCCATTTGTCCCCTCGGTCTTACCCTCTGCGATGGCGATGAGTAGTCCTGGATGCCTGATGTTGTGGCCAATCCAGTTAGCTCGTTGTTGGCTGATTCTCTTAAGGAGTTGCCTTTTTTCGCCTACCCTGGTTAATACTTCTTCATTTTCGACGTGCTCCGACCAATGGATCTTGAGCATGCGTCTGTAGCACCACATCTCAAAGGCCGCCAACCGTCCGCTTTCACTCTTGCTGATGGTCCATGTCTCACAACCATAAAGCAGAATGCTCCATACAAAGGCTTTAGTAAGGTTCTTCCTTACGCTTAAGTCAATATTTGGGGATTCCAATATCTTTGATTTTTTGTTAAAGGCAATCCTTGCCTGGTTTATTCTGCTTACAATTTCCGATTTGGAGCGTCCATCCTGGTTTATTCTGCTGCCCAGGTACACGAATTCACTTACTTGTTTGATGCTCACTCCATTTATGGTAATGTTCGCAGTCGCTTCCTCTCTTCCAACGACCATACATTTTGTTTTTTCTTTATTTATTTTCATGTTGTACTTTGACAACAGAATACTTTCCATTTTTCCTAAGGCTTCGTTCAGCTCCATCTCGGAGTCTGCGAGCAGTGCTATGTCGTCAGCATATCTGATCATGTCGACCTTTTTCCCATTTATTTTGGCTCCTGTCCAGTTCTTCATTTCTTCTCTCAGTTCATCAATGGCTCGCTGTATATAGCAGTTAAAGAGAGCTGGCGACATTGAGCATCCTTGTCTTACGCCTTGTTCGACCCTTGCTTCTGCGCAGCTCTCTCCGCTTTTGATCACAGCCATTTCGTTCTTGTATAAGCTCCAGATTGCTCTTCTGTCTTTATAGCTCATTCCTATCTGGTTTAGAGTCTTAAAAAGTTGTTCCCATTCTACTTTATCGAATGCTTTTTCAAGGTCGATGAATGCTATATATGTGTTTTTATTAACTGTTATTCTCTTTTCTAGAATAAGTCTGAGACTCAGGATTGCATCTCTTGTACCAGTCTCCTTGCGGAATCCAAATTGATCTTCTGAAAGTGTTTCGTTTATTTTATTTTCCGCCCTTTTCATTATAATGTTGGTGAGTATCTTTAGAAGCGTGTGATATCATGCTTAGGGTTCTGTGTTGTTCGCACTTTGTCGTGCCTGCCTTCTTAGGAAGCGCTCGTATCAGACATTTGGCAAAGTCCTCAGGTATCTCTCCTGTGTCGTATATTTTGCAGACGAGCTTATACAATGTATCAAGCATGCCTTTTCCCACAGTTACAGTTTTCAGTTTTTGCAAAAAGCCATTAAATGTAGGTACACCAATACACTCACAGCGCACCAATACTTCCACAGTAGGTACGTATATGTACACATTACCGATGGATTGAAGGTCGGTATTACCGAGTACCGGCAGGTACATAGTACCGATGTGTACAAAAGTACCCGGAAATCGCTAATAACGAATACACAAGTATCCATCGGTATTACCCGGAAATGGCTAGTACAGAGTACCGATCGGTAGATAATACCTATCGGTTGATCGGTAGATAATACCGATCGGTATTATCTACCCGCGGATCCTGAGCACTACCCGCTCGGTATACCGAAAAAACAAAGTAACGAGTAGATAATAACGGATATATGCCAAATTTGACATCACTATAGTCTATGAACAATAAAAATGACAAGAGTATGTCAAACAATATTGTTCTCTTTGCAAAATTGCAATCATTTATTTTTATTTATTTATTCATTCATCCTTTACTGTGCGTTGACCACGATATGTACAGTTTTATATAAAAATGCATTGTTAATGCACTTAAGTTATTTCCTCATTTGTAATTATGATCAGAATAAAGGCGAGTAAATGTTATAAATCTGATGTTACTGTTACATACTGCTATTGTCAGGAACTGCTATAGCTGAGTGGATATAGGTAGCGTTGGCTGAGCACAAAAAATACGAGACAATGGAAATGGACAGAGGAAGTGCTTTTATGCAGGGTAATACAAGAAACCGAGATGAATGTGTCTTGTGTGACATCGAAAATTGTGAAAAGAAAGAAGGTGATTTCAATTCCGTTGTAATGAATACTGAATTGATACACAAACCTACGAGGGAAGTAAGTTAAGATGTTTCATCATTGGTTACCTATATACTGTAAATTCTTGAAGGAACATACATACTTATTTATGTTTTAATGTATATTTCATCGCAGTGACTTGTAACTAAACCATTTTTATCAGGCTGAATCTGAGCTGTAGTGTCTTGTGATTTGTGCTCATAATGCTATGACTAAACAAATACTTGCTCTGTCTTTTCTTCCTGTTGTAAATATAGACAAAAATAAGTTATAGACCAAAAAATTTTTTTTAACTTTTTCACGTAAAGAAAAATAAAATAAAAAGAAAACATTTGTTCCCATCATTTTAGCGAAGTGTAAGCACAGCCAAATACATTCTAAGATCCTAAATAAACTGCTCATGGTTAACAAAATCTTTACGTCTTGGCCTTTGTATAAACGATGGCAAAATGGAGTACATTTGTAATAGTACATGTACAAGTACTTACACCCCACTAATGGTTGGAAATTCCCAAATATCTCGCAGGTAATGTCGTAGAAAGAGGTGACGCAATTGGCGCAGAGACGCTCTGAATAGAGGAGGCTGGTTTCTGTCCTGTGCTCCTGAGAGGAGTGTTGAGGGCGATGAATATTTTAAAACAAACTCTATTGAATATTATTCTCATTTAATCTTCACTAAGTTGACCATTATTCTTTATTAATTATTATCTTAATTATTTCAGTTACCATCGTTAAGTACAGATATCGGAGATTTAACAAGTAAATGTAGAGGATGCTTAGGAATAGATGAAAATATGACATCCCTATATCAAGCAAACAATGCAGAAATGATTTATAAGAATTTAATGATTTGCGCCTCTGTCATAATATCCCAAGATGATGGCGGACCAACAAGTATATGTAGAAATTGTTTGAACCATTTAAATGAAGCTTTGAAGTTCAAAAGAATGTGCGAGGAAACTGATAGAAAAATACAAACTCTATTGAAGAATCCTCTAGATGTGGAGTGTGATGATGAATTAATCATAATTAAAAATGAAAAATATGTAACCAGTGAAAGTGTGAAAGCGGATGATGATAATTCTGTAGACAGTGAATGTATAGTAGGGAATATATCTCCTGACACAGACAAGTATATGACAGATAATTTAAAAATAGAATCAGCGAACAAAACACTGCGGAACAATCATAAGATACATTCAAAGAAAAAAAAACATAAAAAAGATAATAAGGTTAATAAAAAAAATAAGAAAAATTATAAAGAAAGTGAATTTAAAGTAGATGAACAAACTAATGTGAATATCAAGCGAAGAGGGCGTCCACCTAAAATATTTCAAAGTATAGTGAGTGAGGTTAAGAAAGAGCTACACTGCACTCTCTGTAGTAAAGTGTTTAAGAATTTGAAGAGCTATGAGAAGCATATCAGTTCACACAGTAAAGCTAGAGACTACACGTGTGATCAGTGTGGAAAACAATTCAAATACAGGGATAATCTCAAAGTACGTTTCATGATATTTTTATTATACATAAGTATTTAACCATTTTAGGCCTAGTATTCTGTAGGTTCAATCAAAAGTGTTTCTAAGCCAAGTAGCGAGCCTTCACATACTATTGAGCGCGTATTACTATTGTAGCTTAATATTGTCCCAGCTAAGCTTTACACCTTATGCTATACGCATGCGATATTGAAATTTATATCAGTTGTAGATTTAAGAAATACATTTTATAAAAAAAAACTAAACACATGAAATAGTATTAAAATTACCTATAAATTATATAGTAAAATTGATGATATTAATTATTATCATTTAGTTTTACTATGGAGTACAACTAGCTAACCTTTTCAGCAGCTGGGCGAAATTTCAGAAGGAGATTTCCTACCAGGCAGCACAACAATATACTTCATATATCAAACATTTGATAATTTTACTTCACCTTAAAATTTCTACCCCCCCCCCCTTAGTATTTTTTCCATGATTATGGTTGGAGAAGTTTAACCAAAACGTCAGAAAACCACCTCTTCAAGGGAAACTTCCGTACACGGAGCAATAAGAACAAATCCTTTAGGAATATTGATCTCTGTGATACATTGATGATAAATATTTGTAACATTTTCAGAGTCACGCCATGACACACAGTGGTGAGAAGCCGTTTAAGTGTGATATGTGTGAAAAGACTTTTGTGAAAAAGGACAACTTGCAGATTCATATCAGAAGACATCTGAAGCAACGCGAGTGGAGCTGTGAGGTTTGTGGCTCCTCCTACTACACCTCTTATGAACTCAAGACTCATACCAGGACACACACGGGGGAGAAGCCTCACGTCTGCACACTCTGCGGAAAGAGATTCACAGCCAAGAACAATCTTTATATTCACGTCAGAACTCATACGGGTAATTTTATTTTGACAGTTAATTAATGATAGTCTGTAATAACGTAGACATCTTATTTTGAAATGCGCTGTTTTATAGAAAACTACCATAAGGGCGCATTTAGGAATCATAGCATTATTAATTAGGTCATTAACCCTGCCTTGAATATTAATGGTCCATAAATCATGTTGAATTTTTCTGAAATTTTGTCAATAAATTATGCATAAGGCATATTTATTTTATTTATTTATTGAAGCAATAAATGGTTTTTTACAGTTTTAAAATAGTATAAAACAATCTTTACATACATAACAAAGTAAAAATAAACAAAAATATTATTTGTGTTTAAGACAGGAATCAAAAATCAGTTCACAAAAGTAAATAAAAGCAGATATAATTATCATAAAAAAACAATCTACGTTTTTGTGACCTGCAGTGCTACTCTTGACACTCGATTCGATCCTAATCCAATGCCAATATGATTCCAATCTCAATTTCAACTTCAAAACCGTACTCTTGAACCCAATCCCGCGCGATCGAAATCGTAATTGAGATTGGCGTTCCAAAGCGCGGGATCGTGTTCGTATCGAGTTTGTTATTGCAATTTTAAAAATATTTTCGCTGCAAATAAGGAATAAATAATTGTTTATATGTCGCGTTGTATGTAGACTAAAAGAAACTGTAAGGAAGTGAACTTGAGATCCGAGAGTGGTATATATATATATTTTTGAAACATAAAAAAGTCGAATTTATTTACTAATAATTGTCCTACTTAACAAATATAATAATTTGACGTAGCGATAATATTTTAGGATTATTTTTTTTCTGTAAATGGAACACTCATTTCAAATATCAATTCTGACGTTTATGCATTTCAGTGTTGCGTTGTTTGTTTGAATATATTTGGTTATAATTATCAAAAACGTAAGTATTATTTTAGTTGCTGATTAATTTTAATATCAAAATGAATCTATATTTATATTTTTTTTAATTTGTTAACTTATAAACAAAGTTATATGTGAGCTCCACGAGGGTGATTTGTAAATAAAGGTAGAACTAGTGTTGAAATTAAATAACAAGTCAACTGCATGTTACACTAATATTTTAATTAATCTTACAGTCGGGCCAGTATACCAATGCACCTCAGGTATGATGGTCTCTTTTATTCATAGGCAGGTATCAGCAACCAAAGGCATTGTTATAGAATATTTTATTTTCTATATTATTATCTAATCCTTGTACCTGTTTACCTACATACGTACTGCGCGCCTTACCACACACACCCTTTTCGCTTGTTGTTTCTGTCACATTAATATAAGAGTTCCTGTTTGGATATTTTGTGTCAAAAAAATATTACATATCAAGTATGCGCATTAGTACAGTAGGTTAGTTAAAAAGGATATCAAATAATTGGAAGTACGCATTTACGAACAAAGAATAGTTATAATAGCTACATTATAACACTCTATTAGTCTAGGATAATTAAAAAAAAAACAATAGGGAATTTACTGAATGAATCTCAATACAAAACTGCAGATAATGCATTTTATAATTTATGACTAATTTTTGTCAGGGAATTCCAAAATTAACTTATCAGAAATCATCCCTTATATTCTTTAGTTTTAAACGAGCCTTCGGGATTGCAACATCTAACAGTGAAAGTTTATTTTAGTGTCAGTTTATAAATTATAAAAATATGCCTACTAAACGTCAAGTGTTGACTCCCCAGTGCCGCGAATTTGTGATACGTCTTTGCGATTATTTTACAAAGGAAATTTTCTATTTCAAAGTGGAAAAATTAACTGATTGACAATCTCTGATAAATGTATCGTTGGTGGTGAGACGTAAGGAAGTTGAGTAAACGTGTAGCGGGGGTTCAGGTGCACTCATATACTGGCCCCACTGTAATTGTAGCAATTAATCTCAAAGCGTCTTTTTTTAAATTTAAAATGTTGTTTTTGATAATAAACTAGTGTTATATTTATTTTTTCTTTCCATCAGCGCCTGGACGGAGTCCACGTATTCAAAGCAGACAGAGCCCACATCTACAAGACGGTAAGAGCCCACTTGTAGGTACAAGCTGTTAGAAGTCCCCGCAACCAAACAGGACATTCTCGTCTCGCCAGAACACAGGGGTTGGAACAACAAGAGCAACTCATATTAATCGAAGAAAAACGGGTGAAAGCAGAGTGCTTAGCGGTGATTGCGTTTAAAATAGCTGCTGAAAAATTGGGGCAGTGTGCCGAATCTTTAAATGAAAGTAGTGCTGCCATTCGTTCAGAGTCTGTTCAAGTATCATCAGCCTTGAGGAAGATTGCAAAGACAATATGCAGTAGAAAATAGTTTTAGAATAGAAAAATACTTGTTTATTAAGTATGATGTCTTAATGGTTTTTATTTTGTACATAGTATTTTTTTTAAATAATTTCATTATCAAGTATAATAGTCAGTAAAATTATTATATATTACACTATTACAATGTTGTTATTTTTACAAACCTTGATAGTTTACATATTCTATAATATATACATAGATAGTATATATACATATAATATATAGATACTAAGTTTTGAAAACTAATGTCTTAGGAGGATTTTGGGTGTAAAATGGTATGAACATGTCACAAACGATGCTGTGATACAGGAGAGACGATGGTCCTGGCTGGGTCATGCTCTGAGAATGCCCAATGATAGTTGGCCAAAAAGAACACTGTTCTTCCGTCGGCCCGAGCGTCCCTCTTTCACAATACACTGTTCCTGTGACAACGACATCAGAGCGCAGGGAATTTCGTGGGAAGAGGTGACGTGATTGGCAAAGAGACGCTCTGAATAGATGAGGCTGGTTTCTGCCCTGTGCTCCCGAGAGTAGCGTTGAGGGCGATGATGATATATATGTAGATACATGAAACGTGTATTTTCTTATTCGTCTATGATGTGAATTCCACAGCTAATTCATGTCTGGCTTGTATACCTATGTATATACATGAGCTGCATAAACAACTTACAAAGAATTCTAAATAATTTACTCTTGAAACATATCTTTTGATATTCTATAATTTACTACAAATTCCCCACCACTCATGCTAGACACATTTTGCGAATATCTTGCTATTCTACGCAAATTCTTTCGCTGACGAATATTAACTTAAAAAAATAATGCCAAACGAGCCATTTTTTAAAGAAATTTAATAAAATTACTTCTTCTCGATTTCAAAAAAGTTACTTTCTCGCGATCGTGTATGTAATGACGGTTAGACGATTTCAACACAATCCCACGAAATCGAGTAACTGTCAAAACGACGTCAAGAGTACCAATTTTCAAATTTTAGACGATTTCACATCTTCTTCAAATCAACACTCGATTTCAATGCAATCTGGCGCTAGCGTCGAATTTCAAGAGTACCATTTTGAAATTTTACGATTTTGTGATTGGGATCGAGTATCAAGAGTAACACTGCTGATGATCAAAATATGTCAATTTGAATTGTATGGCTGTGAATTGGCACCGATATTAATGTCCTGTAGACACTGAATTTCAGGGAATTTCTATTTTGTTTTTTTTTTTTTAGGCGAAAAACCTCATGTGTGCACGGTGTGTGGAAAACAGTTCACATCCAAGAACATCCTGAGAATCCACAGCAGAACTCACACAGGAGAGCGGCCATACATCTGCAGCGTGTGCGGAAAAAGATTCACTGCCAACAAATTGGCTGTGCACATGCGGACCCATACAGGAGAGAAACCACATGTCTGCTCATTGTGTGGTAACCACCTGAATCAATAAATACATTACAGTAACACTTAAATTATAATATGGAGGGGCTTTCCAGTCACTTTTCAAACAATTCACAGTTCACTGATGGCCTTGTGTTATTCACCAAATTGTATGTTTTTCTATGTCATTCATGTTTTGTTAATATTCTTGTCCTATTTTATTCTTTTAATTTTGTTTATATATTCATTTCTTAAAAAATTTACTTACTTCCAAATGGGGCATTGAATAGAAAGTAGTAGTATAAAAATTCACACGACAACAGTTTTGGTTGGCCAACCCTTCAGGCCTGCCCAATGGCTTGCCGGTGAGGACCATTTTGGTTTGAATGTGTGTATAAATAGGAGTCTGACTCCTGAGATATCCAGGTGTGAGGTGGGTCTTTACTAATCACTTATCCGATTACAGGCTTTTTTATCAATAGTTTTTTTTTGTTTGGGAATAAAAACTTCCAAAGTTAACTCAAAAGTTTGCCACTTTTATTTAGCTCCTGATTGTGTTATGTTATTAATGATTGTAGGCAAGCAGTTTGCAGCAAGCAATGTGTTGATGATTCACATGAGACGTCACACCGGAGAGAAACCCTATTACTGCAAAATCTGCGGACAGACATATGGTCACACGCAATCTCTAAATAAGCACATGCGCAAACAACATAAGATTGTTACTAACGTCAGACAGGTATTCACCTTGTTTCATTCAAGACATCTTTATTGCTTCATTAAAATAAATGGAAGGAGTGATAAATGTCTGTTGTACATTAAGTTTAAGTAATATAACAATTTCATCACCATGGTCGAGTTGATTTATTCTGAGAAATGAGTCCTATAAGTTCAAACTCCGCTGTCCCTACATAAAACAAATTTTTGTACTGTACAAATTATCTGTATTAATCTTTAGCCCGCTGCAATATGGTAAACCTAGGTATGTATTATACGCCCTGACAAAACAAACAATCGTAAATCACATATTTCGACGTTTATTTGATATTTAATTATATTGTGACATGGATTTTATAATACTGTTGCCTATTGTGTGAAGAATACACACACTTGATTTCTAAACTAGTGTACCTATATATAGATATAATACAATGTAAATAAGTCACCGATATCACCGGTGCGACGTTGGCGCACAGAACACTGTTTTTTGTGATATCACTGGTGATACGTTGGCGGGCGAAGGGTTAACAATAGGATGATGCATAGGTCCATACTGTAATGCTGGCTGGTAAAAAAGACAAACTATATTGAATAAGTAAGTAACTTGAGATCCTAATGATCCCAATAAATTTAAAGTTCAAAACAATTTTTATGTGCAAATAGTGCCAAATCCTATTTTATATAATTTATTTCATCTCCCAGGAGTAGAGCAGCCAGTAGACTTCTTCCTGGCACTGTCCCAACTTATTGCCGCTGAAAGCTGTTGGGGTCGGCTCTTCTCGTTCTGAGGTTGTGCACTCTTCTGTTTCCTATATCATTTTCATCCAGGCCATTTCTCCGCAGGATTCTATTGCATTGTGTCATCCAGGTATTCTTTGGTCTCCCTCTTGATGGATGTCGAGGGAGATTTATTGATGTGGCTTTGTTTACAGTGTGTTCCGGTGGTCTCCGTCTTATGTGCCCATACCATCTTAGTTGCCTCTCTTCTAGTTTGTTATTTATGTCAGTCACACCCATGCTACCACAAATGCGTGAACTTCTTATCTTATCTTTTAATGATAAGCCTGCTGACCACCTGAGCAGTCGCATCTCTGCCGTCTCAAGTTGCCTGTTGAAAGTATTACAGGTCAAATCTCGATATAACGAAGCTCACGGGACTGAACAAAACATTTCGTTATACTGAAAATTCGTTATAACGAATTCATAGAATTATGACACCCAAACATACACAAGTGTACTCCTGAGTCAAAATAATGGTAACAGGATGTCCGATATTCCAGCTTGAATAATATCTAGGTACCTATAGCAGGACAAATACATACTAGACTTTAGCGCGGTACATTTTTTGCGCAACATTAATAATTACAACAACAATAATATTATGCTGTCTCACTCCACATCATTAAGATGATAATGGTCTCTTTCCTACTAATGCTGAAGTATAGAACACCTTTTGTACCTGCTGAGGGTGTCGTATTCCTATCATAAAAAAATCTTTGTTACTGGACAGAAAACAAATAAAACAGCGATCTTCAAACTGTGAACATAGATTTATTTAAAAAGTATATTTTTTGCAAACATACTCAACATGATGAAATGATTTAAAATAAAAAAATATGTAAATATAAAAAAGTGTACAAAAACAACAGAAGATGATTATTTTTTGACAAAAAAATTAGAATTTTAGTTTGTTTAGAATTTTCTGAAGCGGCTTTAAAAATGTATTCCTCCAACTTTGAAATATTTTAAAAAGCATCTATCTCCTCCAAAATGCTTACTTTCTCCTTCAGAGCGAATTGTCGTCGTTTTTGCTCCATTTTAATAAAGACAAAAAACACACAAAAAAAGTTTAAAATCACCGAAATGTAGAACAAACACAACAGGACACAGTGCAATGTAAAGTTTTAGAATCAGCGAAATAAAGATGGGCAATAGACAATAAAACGAAATAAACAAGAGGAACACTTGTAAACCATATGTGATGCAATCACTTACAAACACGTGTTGTCACCAGAAGTCAAGAATAAAAAAATTCCACAACATTTTTGAGTTCATTTAGAAGTAAATTCTAAAGCACTGAGACAAAAACTTTGTTATACTGAGATCGGTCTTCGTTATAATGAATTTTGGTTCAGTACATTTAGTATAGAAATTTCTCGGGGACAAATTATAGATTCGTTATACTGGAAATTTCGTTACTTCGGTATTCATTACACCGAGATTTGACCTGTATAAAGAGTCCAGCATTCCGAGCCATACATTATCGCGGGCCTGACAATAGTCTGGTATATTTTACCTTTAAGTTTTACTAGCATTTTAGGATCACATAAAATTCCCGATACTGCTCTAAATTTCAATATATATATATATAGACAATTTGTAAAGCGCCGTTTACTCATAACATGACCTCAAGGGCGCTGTATATTGTATCCATCACCCGAAACTCCCAGCAAGAAGGTGTGTCTTCAGCCCTCTTTTAAAACTCTCTCCATTCACCTCCTCTCGCAGACACAGAGGCAGCTTGTTCCAACATCTGGGACCCGCAACACTAAACGCTCTATCTCCAAAGCTTGTTTTGCGAGATCGAGATGGCTCAATCAGTCTGCATTTTGCCTCATCCTGTGCTGAGCAAAGCATGAGCCGTCTTTCACTAATGGTCTCAATCTCGCACATCTCCGACAAATATGATGGTAATTTTAAAAAATAATTTTAACGTGTTGAAACTGTTCACAAAGTGAAGTAGAGCAATCAAACTATAGAAGAAAACGTCGCGCATCTTTTAATTATACTTAATATTGCTGTACGATTCACATAAGTTACGCATTTTCAATTTATACCTATTTACACATCATACTTGATTTGAGTAATTCAACTAATCAACAAGGTGATTTTCTTATTGTATAATGTATTTTTTTTTATGTTAAAGGCGATAGCCGTTTATGTATTAAATAAATAAATAAATAAAAAAATACTGCAACTATAATAAACGGGTAGAATAATTATTTATTACTACTCTAATCAAAACATATACTAATTTCTTCTCGCTTTGACTGTGATATCCCGTGGCTGATTTTGTTAAAACGGCAGTTATTTCACGCTGATCGGGAAGCCTGAGTTCGATCCCAGCACGAGTCACATCGAAATAATATATTTTTTTCACATTACCTATACATACACTAATTTGAACATGCAACCCAAGACTCGAACCAGATCTCAGAAAGACAAAATCATGACACCACCGACATCTAACGGAAACAATTCAAAGCAAGAGACATCTGTAGTACAAAGTTCAATTTACAACAGGATCTCAAGAAATTCCATTCCACCTAGCGAAGGTAACTCAAAGCAAAATAATGTACCTAGTTCAAGGAATAATGATGGACTGGATGATGACTCATTGAAGGAATACCTATCTAGCTTACATTGTAATTTCAATGAAGTTAAGAAGCAACTAGAACTGCAGAATCAGAATTTAACATACAAGTTGAATGAATTATCAATGAAGCTATCTTTGATTGACAAACTTGTGGCTGAAAATACTTTATTGAAGGAGAAAATTAACAACTTAGAACACAGAGTTGATAGACTGGAGAGCAGTAATACTGGAGGTGACATGGCAGGTATGGACTCGATTGCAAACGAAATCGAAGAGAGAAGCAGGAGAAGAAGGAACATCATAGTATGCGGCGTAGAGGAGAGTTCGCAGTTAAGTAGGGAGGAGGTTATACGTGATGATAGGAATAGGATTTGTAATTTATTAAGAGAGGTAGATCAGTCGGTAGCTATCAATGATTTGATGTGCTTTAGGCTGGGAAGAAGGAATTCTAACAAACCTCGTCCCATTAAAGTTATTCTTAAGCATCAAGGTCAGGTCAGGGAAATTATGAAAAATAGAATGAAAATTTCAAGGGGTGTTGTGATTTATCACGACCAAACAATTATTCAGCGCAATCAGTATATGAAACTAAAAGAGGAATTAGGTGCAAGGGTCCAGAACGGAGAAAAAAACCTGATAATTAAATTTATTAAGGGAATTCCCAAAATAGTTCATAATAACAATTTAAAAAACTTGAATTCTACTACCAGAACATCAGGGGCGTAAAATCTAAGCTAAGCCAATTGCGCCAGTCTCTCCCGTTTGTTAACTATGATATTATATTGTTTACAGAGACTTGGCTGGACCCTTCCATTTGTTCTTCAGAGTTAGGTTTTACAAATTATAATGTATACAGATTCGATCGAAACTCACAAACGAGTAGCAAATCGAGAGGTGGTGGAGTTTTAATCCGAATTAAAAAATCTTTAGTTAGTAAAAAAATACACTCGAAAAATGTAAATATTGAACAAATCCTTGTTCAAGTGAAACTCCCTCACGAATCAATTATTTTGGGATGTGCATATATTCCACCCAACTCCGATATCAATCTATATAAAAGCTATCACGAGGAGATTGAGTACTTGAAAACTAAGCACAAAAATCATAAATTTGTTTTAACAGGTGACTTCAACTTGCCAGATTGCGAATGGGAGACGCTCAATGAGATTGATGATAATCATTATTCTGCTGAACTGCAAATCTCCAATAATTTAAAAAATGAAAAGGCTGCAGAATTGGTTGATATGGCCAACTTTTGTGGCCTTCTACAGATGAATAACATAACAAATAGTCACGGGAGAACTCTCGATTTAGTTTTCTCGTCGGATTCTGGTATTACAGTTGATAAGTCTACCTCGTCTTTGCTCCCGGTGGATGCCTACCATCCCCCTCTCGATATTGTTTTATTGTCTAAATTAAATGTTTCAGAAAATAAATTGGTTGTTAAACGTAACTTTCACAGAGCTGATTATCCTGCAATTAACGCATTTTTGAAAAATATGGAATATAATTATTTAAATGATGAAAATGATCTGAATACAATGACTGAACACTATTATGCTAGTTTGAGGCTATGTATTGATACTCATGTACCTGAAATATCGGTTAAGCCTTCGAAATATCCAATTTGGTTTAGTTCTGAGTTAAAAGATATTGTTCATCAGAAAAAATAGCACATAAGAAGTTTAAAGAAACATCAGATATAGATGACTACAATATTTTTTCTGATTTACGTTCTCAGTGTTCTTCTTTATCCAAAAATTGTTACAAGCTACATATAGATTCTATTGAAAGTAATTTACCCAGGGATTCTCAGGATCTGTGGAAGTTTGTAAACAATATGAGGAAGGATCGAGTCGAGATACCGTCCACTCTTTTCTTTAACAATCAGCATTCTGATTCACCACAAAGCGCGGTCAATCTTTTGGCTTCCTTTTTTCAAGATGTTTATGATAAACCGACTGAATCTGCTGACTTCGATTTTTCCTCTGACAAAATAATCGATTTGCCCAACATCACTATTTCTATTGACGAAGTCAAGGATGCGATTCTTGCGTTGGACGCTTCAAAGGTAGCTGGTCCAGATGGTATTCCCAATGTGTTCATTAAGAACTGTATGGAAATATTCGCTGGTCACTTACATATTATTTTCTCATTATCATTGAAATTGGGAATTTTTCCTAATATTTGGAAAGAGGGCTATATATGTCCAATATTTAAAAAAGGAGACAATACACAAGTGACTAGCTACAGACCTGTGTGCATAATGTCGGCAATTCCCAAACTCTTCGAGTCAATTATTGTTCGGAAAATAAGCAGTTCTATTAACAATGTAATTACTTCTATACAACATGGTTTTATACCTAAAAAGTCTACTCTCACTAACTTAACTGTTTACCAGAATTATATCGTCAATCGTTTGTCAAAGAGAGGTCAAGTCGATTCCATATATACAGATTTTTCTAAGGCTTTTGACAAAGTGCCACATGACCGGCTATTGTCAAAGCTATTTGGATATGGAATCGGCGGTACTTTCTATCATTGGCTGGAAAGTTACCTCACAGGGCTATGCATACAGTGGTGTGCCGCAGGGATCGCATCTGGGACCGATCTTGTTCAATTTATTTGTGAATGACATAGTTGAGATCTTCAGAGACATAGAGGTTTTACTGTTTGCGGATGACCTGAAGCTTTATAAATCTATTAACAGTTTGGAAGACTGCATTATTATACAAAATAATCTGGATTTGTTAAATGACTGGTGCATACAAAATAAGCTAAACCTAAATGCAGCGAAGTGCCAGGTTGTCCGCTTTCATAGAACTAGATCTCAGATAACTTATGAATATTCAATTGATAGTGTTGTTCTCCAATGTGTCTCAAACATTAAAGATCTAGGAATCACTTTCTCTGAAGATCTAACTTATAACATACATATAGAGGAAACTGTCAGCAAGGCAATGAGATGTCTTGGCTTTGTATTTAGATTAGCTTCTGACCTGCGGTTGATTCAGTCCTATAGGCTACTTTTTGTATCCCTTGTGAGACCTCTCTTAGAATACAATACAACTATATGGTCTCCTAATTATGCCATCCACAGTAATAGTGTGGAGAGGGTGCAGAGGAAGTTTTTGAGACTGATAAACTACAAAAAAGGAATTCCGGTTGAAAACATAGATTATCCTGCACTAATGGACGAACTTGGTCTCCTCACCTTGCAAAACCAAAGGATACTGTTTGATATGTGTTTTATGCATAAAATACTGAATGGTGCCATTGACTGCCCGGAATTGGTAGAATTAATAAAATTCAGCATTCCTGCCAGGTCGACCAGACAAACTGTGACGTTTCACGAACCTAATACTCGGAACAATTATGTTTATCATTCACCACTGATCAGAATTCACAGACTGGGGAATCTGGTAGGAAATTGCGCTGATATTTTTGCTGACAGTTTCCAGAAATTTAAAACTGACATTATTAAATTGCGTAAAAATTACATAACTGACATAGGACAATCGAAGTTTGTGACCTAATTTTCAAATTAAACTATTGTAATGAATTTTTATCAATTGGACCCATATTATAGCTGTTTCTTTGACTTTATTTGATCAATACATTTTTTGACTGTTGAATTTACTTTCTTAACGCTGTTTAAATATTTAATTTTGTTTTTATATATATAATCAGTTAAATTAGCCTAACTTTTTAGTAATTTACATTTATAATCCTTTTAAAATTATCTTGATGATTTCTTTTATGTCATAATATTTTATTGCTAGTGCCGAATTAATGATTATTTTATTTAGACCTATCACTCAGATTTATAATTTAATAATTTAATAATCTGATAATTTAATAATTTAACAATTTAATAATTTGATAATTTAATAATTTGATGGTTTATTGATTTAACAATTTGGTAAATTGATAATTTAATAACTTAATAATTCAATAATTTAATAATTCAATGAATTGATAATTTGATAGTTTAATAATTTAATAGTTTAATAATTAAATGGTTAATGTTGAATGATTTATAATTTATTGATAATTTATTATTTAGAGAACATTATCGATTATGTTACCTTAAATATTGTTTTTTTTTCTGTTGTACTTGTTTTGTTAATGTAAATTCTTTTTAACTCTGACCTTGATGTGTAATTTTATAAACTTTGACTTGTGTATATGTGAATTGGTATTGTGTAATAGTATGCTTTTGTACTCTGTCTCATAATTTCAACATGTAAAAGGCTCACGCCGTATATAATAGTAAATAAAAATAAATAAATACACCCTTCAAGGCCGAAAACACCATCACACATATGTGTCGCTGAGTTACGAAATCCGCTATAACACATTTTTGTAATACAGAGAAAATCGATAAAAACTATTATTTAAGTATTAAGCAAACTTTTTTGAAATAAAATAACTTTATTGATTGTAAGATTGGTGTAACAATTTATTTTTAAAATAAATATTGTGATTAAATAAAAAAAGACAGTTCATTTTGTATAAATAAAATTTCACATGTCGGCTTTTGATAGGCACATGATGTTAAAGTGGGTTTCGTAAGACACACAGGATGATATAGTGGATTTTGTTAGAATTACATTTAAGTGCAACATGATAATTTATTCCAGTGGCGTCAATAAATTAAAATGCTGATATTTTATTTTAACAATTATTTTTTATATAAATAAAGCATGAGTATTTATATTTCAATAAAAACGTAAATTTAAATGAATTAACAAAATACGTTTTATTACTTGCTTTTTTCTACAGAAAATGTAATATTTTCGAAACTTGAGGAAATTGTTGCCGTATGTAGAATTATTTTTTGGTCACCAAATTTTTCAAAAACTTTTTTTATAGGAAAAAAATTGCAACTATCAAACTTAAGCGGCCCCACCCGTTGTTGAGTAATATGTACGAAACTTTAGGAAATTTATATTCGAAGTAAATTTTATTTTTGGCGGCAAAAAATAAAACCATCAAAAACAAAATCTAATTCAAATGTAAATTGGCCCCACCCGTTTTCGAGTATTTTTTCCCTTAGAAAAGTTTTGTATTCGAATTAGATTTTATTTTTGCCGGTTTTATTTTATTTTTGTCGGCAAAATAAATACGTCTTATTAAGTACCGAAAGGCACACAATTTTAGTTTTGATTATACAACTTACAAAAAAAAGTGATTTTAAACATCAAGTAAGAATTCGCATTACGTGAAAGAAATGATAATCTATATTGTACATAAAAAAAATGATGACTTTGGCTGAGGCACAAAAATGTTTCGGAGACATTTTATTTAGTATGCATATATTTTTTTATGCAGATTTATTTTCAATAAATGATAATATACCTGAATTATTTCATCATAATAATATTTATTTTTATTTCATAAATAGCATGATAAAAAAAAAGTGTTCACCTATGTCACATCAGAACTGCGCGCCACTGAATAAATACAGCAAAACGCACGAAATTCACTCAAAATATGTCAATATTTACTTACCGTTTTTGGCGTTATAAGTAAACTTTTCAACTTCCTGTATGACTTATCTTTTTCCTTTCTCTATTTTCTTTACATTTTTTAACATTAAAATCTTGATCACTCATTATGAATCAGTTTAAATTGCAATTATTTAAGAGAACCCAGAACGCCAAACTCACCAGATAAGAACAATTTTGTACCGGCGGCCATATTGATTTTTTGAAAATACTGGACTCTTATTGGTTGGTTGTGTTATAGGGGATATTGAAAGGGACATTAAGTGATATAGTGGGATTCGTTTCTCAACCTCGTTTTATTTATTTTTTTCTGAAAAAATGGTGAATGTTTTCAAGTAAACAATTTTCTAAAGTTATAGACAATTCGATTACGAATCCAACGACATATATAACTCAATTTTTGTTAAAATGTGTTATAGCGGATTTCGTAACTCAGCGACACATATCTTATACTCCACTCGTTGCTTTACTTTTAACCAATGTAAGTTGTGCAAGAGAGGAGTAATGTGCTCAAATCTTCGACCTCTCAGGAGAAGTCTTGCAGCAGCATTGAAAACAGCCTGGATCCTATTCAGCTGCACCAGAGGAAGACCAAAGTACAGGCTGTTACAATAATCCAGTCTGGAGACTACCAAGGCATTAACAAGTGTTCTTGCTGCATCTAACGAAAGACAATCTCGGACTCTTCAACCACCCCACATCTATTCTATGATCCACATCTGCTGCACACCCTCCATCCTTGTGGATAAGTGAACCCAGATACTTAAATGAGTCGCAGTTCACTAATGTTTCCCCATCAAGCTTTATTGCAGGGGTTGTCGCATTTGGGTTTTCAAATGGTAGGTGCAAATAGGTAGGTAGCCAGTAGACTATGTGAATGTAATTAAAATACTGGTTGTCTTCTATTCTTATATAATTATCTATACTATAATTATCTATATTAATGTGATTATCTCAGATGTAAGAGAAATTGTGAGATGACAGTGCAGATTGCATTCATATTGATTAATAACGATATAAATGCTGATGCTTCATATATAATTATGTGTGTGTGTATTAAAGTTGTGTTTTGCAGTTACATTGCATAATGTATTTCTCGTGCAAGCTTTCGTAGTTTCTTGGAACTCCATCTCCAGGTTCTGCAATAGACACGTCCGTCAGGAATAATGAATCAGTGTTTACATTATCCCGCACAACTCCTGGAATCTTGTCTCATATATGTAGACCTAATATAGCAGTTTTATGATGATATACTTTGAATTAATATATTTGCTTCTGTTTTTGCAGTTAAAACTGAAGCAGATAAATGAAGCTCATCAAGCAATGTTAGAATCCAAGAGATCTTTGTTTAATTCATCCAATGATAAAGAATTTACAACTTTGCAAACTCATACAGAAACCATTAAACCTCTATTGATGCACACTCTCACCACAGTTACTGTAAGTCCATCACTACGCACTCTCCTACTTTCCCTATAGATCTTATCTTTCTAAGAATTTTTGTACATATTTTTAATACAATTTTTTTTTGTAGGATCTCATTCAAGATAATAACGCAACAAATGTGCCATCCCTGCCAGAAAACGTTTAACCAAAGATTATTTTAAATACGAAAATTATATTTCATAAAAATAAATAAATTACTGTTTTTATTAAGACAAAAAACTTTTTTTTAAATATTACCAAATTTTATTAAAAGTATTTGCAGTATTATATATTTACTTACATCTGATGTTGGTTTTGTTGACATTTTCAAATTGGGAATTATGATTGTAACACTTTGGTAATAAGATACAATGTAAGTACTTAATTTATTTATTATTGTACTGTGAGGATATATTGTACTTAAAAATATACAAGTATTATTTTTTTTACCTTTTTTTATTTATATGATTGTACCTACTGCCTCGCAAACATTATACATGGCTGCTACTGAATTTTCATTATAAGTGTTATATTCAAGTGTAACAAAATCAGTCCAGCTTATAAAGAAATGGATCTGTTTGACTTGAAAAACTGCTCAATAGCAACAAGTCTGCCAGGTAAACTGATTCTACGAGGTGAATAATGACATGTTTCTGCCCTGTGCTCCCGAGAGGAGCGTTGAGGGCGATGATGAATAATGACATATACACCAGATAATTTGCTGAAAAAAAATTGTAAGCATTGGAAAAAACACTATGAAATAAGGTTTCCAAGGGAATGTTCTACACTCTTTAATTATTTCTGCTCTTAACAATGGTGTCGGAGCACCAGGAATGTTGTGGGAAAGGGTAACTCGATTGACGCAGAAACATTGTGAATGGAGGAGGTTTGTTTCTTTTTTCCTTGTGCTCTTGGGAAAAGTATTAAAGATTCATTCGATTGGATTACTCATTAGCCATGTTATTAGATGAATGAAAAAATAATTTTCAAGTAATATTTATTAATATCTAAAGAAAAAAAAATATTTGTGATTTTGAAAACAAGCTGTTGCTTAATGCAAAGTTGTGTTTTTTAAAGTTGTCAAGTGATGATATTTTTTGACAAACTCTAGAAGTCTTTTAACATAATAATAAAATTGTTAAACTATTTGTTGCTATTACTTGAATAGTTAATGTCCATATTTACCTAATACAAATGATTAATAGATATTGTTTTAATGTCAATTAATAGATAATTTTATCAACATGTTTTAAGCTTGCGCTTGCAAATATATTACACATAATTCACAGATATTGAGTAACAATACGTAAAAATGTTCTTGATCACAGTTTACTCATCTGTTAGCGTATTGTAGAAATACATGAACACAACGCAATCTATTTTCGGCAAGTTGTCGTAAAAGAGCCTTCATAAAACCTACTTCAATTTTATCTACATTTGCAAATCAAAATACTATACTACACCCTCAGGCAATGTCCCAAGTGGGGTAGGCAGAGAGAACAGAACACCAAATAGATCTATTCTTTATACTTCCTCCACATTCATACAATTTCTCATGTACGTGCGTCGGTTCCTCTTACTCAACACACAGCCGTCCTTGAGAATTTGATCCACGTGATCAAGCCATGTGGTTCTCAGACGTCTGCGCTTCCTCACACTTTTTCTTTCAGACAAGTATATCCTCTTTGTCATTCTTACCTCAGCCATTCGTTCAACATGTCCAAACCACCGTAGCTTATTCTGTCCACAACACTTTTTTTGTTCTTTCATTCTTCATTCTATCACGCAACGTTTTACCAACCATTCTTCTCAGTGATTGCATCTCCACAGCATTTATTCCACTTTCGTCCTTCAACCATGTCCATGTCTCGCTTGCATACGTAAGTACCAAAATGGTAATGTGCACCAGCATTTTAGCCAGGTTCGATACATTGGCATTGCTGACAATTGGTCGAAGTGCACCGTTCACTCTAGCACCGACCATTTTCCTTCTTTCCTTCAATCCCTCGCAAACATACCTCCCAAATATACACAGATACTCGCTTACTTATTCCAAACATTCATCACCAACTTTTATCTTGCAAATCGTTCTTTCGTGCCATATTATTTTGTACAATAAAGGTTATTTTATTTTAGAAATAAAAACAGTACACAGTACAAACCATCGCACCGCACACTTAGCATAATGTGATTAACCATTATTTTATATTAGGAATCAGAATAAAATTCTCTATTTAATACATACATATATTTTCATATCAAAAGATCACTGTTGCTAATTTTCCATTGTATTCTTGAATAGAACATTGTGGTACTTTGGGAGCTACACAGTATATTGTTTGAAAGCCTATATTCGCTATACAAACATGTTTCAAGGCTATTGAGAGATTTATATTGTATATTGCACACCATTTTATTATTTATCTATAGCTAATGTTGAGCATTAAAAATCAGCCTACTCAATTGAATCATTTTTGATTAATTAAATCTGCATCTTTTATGTCTTGTATAATATATGGTTGATCAGAATGATTCAACTTAAGATGTCTCTTGAGATCCGACAGTCTGTAGAATCCTCTGTTACAGTGCTTACATATATATGGAGTCTGCTTCTTGTGATACTTTAGGATGTGAAATACTAACATACTCTTCTTAGGAAACTTTTTTGAACATCCATCCAGTTGGCACGAATGCTTGTCTAAGGTTTTATGGTATGTAATATGGGATAGAAGGCGAGATTTTAGGCTAAATTTTTTACTACAAAGATCACACTCAAAGGGAGTTTCTCCCGTGTGAGTCCTCATGTGGTCATCTAACTTTGAGAACTTTTTGTTACATACGCAACACTGACCCGCTCTAGCAGAATGCATTCTATCAAAATGTGTTTTTAAATTACCTTTCTTGTTGAAGGACATTCCACATTTGTCACAAACAAATTCTTTAAGATTGGAATGAATTGCTCCGTGTGTTTTTAAAGCATTCTTAGATTTGAAAAGGGTATTACAAATAAGGCAAGTAAAATTCTTATCATTGGAATGCACTCTTTGATGAATAGTAAGCTCAGAAGAGCTGGCAAAAGATTTATGACAAAGTGGACATTCATATGGACGCTCTCCCGTATGAATTCTAGTGTGACGTATCAATGAAGATAACTGGTTAAATGCTTTAGGACAGAACTTGCAGCAGTGAGGGGTTTCTCCCGTGTGAGTCCTGTTATGTATTAACATATCTTTCTTTCTAAAGAACATCTTATGACAGGTGCCACATTTAAAATTCTTTTTATCTTTATTGCCCTGTTCCTCAGACACATGATGCCTACTGCTATGGGTAATAAGAGTGCTCTTAGTTTTAAAACAATCTCCACAATTTGCACACTGAAATGGTCTCTCATTTGTATGTTTTCTCATATGAATTATCATAGCAGATTCACATTTTAATATTAGTTCACAATCCGTACACTTTCTTGGATAGTCAAATGATTTTTTATGTTTATGTTGTTTTACCGTGATATCCCGTTTCATGCTTTTTTTCTTCTTGCAATGTTTTTTTTTGTACTGTATTTCATCTTCTCTCTTACTATTGGTTTCTTCAGATTCTTCATGTTTATATTCATCTAATTGACTAAATTCTTCAAAATTGCTTGGTTCATTTTTCACAACCATGTCTAACACTGACATAGTATAATCACTGCCCACAGAATCCTTTACATCTTTGAACTCAGCTACTGATTTTAATAAACTCAGTCTCAAGTTCCTATCAGTTTCTTGACATTTTGCCACAAACTTGTGAACTTCCAACATTTCATTGAAACAACTATTACATATTACCACAGGTAGACCATTCTCTTCATTAATACTTATATTGGCACACTCCATCAGCATTGTTTTGTAAGGTTTATTCTCTGGACTGCATAATGGAAACATTTCACTTTCACTGATCAAACAGACTCTGCAATTCTTGAAGGAATCAAACTCTACGATCTTTGAATCCATTTTAAAAAAGTTAATTATAATATTGTATTGAAATTAATACAAAATGAATGTAATAAATTTATGAATTGAATAAATAACAACCACTGCAACTTTCTGTCAATCTGACATTTGTAGTGACGGTAGTCTGTAACTGTAATGTAAAGTAATACTTACTTACCCGTTACATTTCACTTTCGGTATCTCTGCCTGCTTTGCTACAGTTCCATCGTTACTTTTTACCAGTGGGTATAATTTACCGACACTTATACTCGGATCGCTGTATGAATGCATCTGTTACTCAGGTACCCACCCTTCACAATCAATGTAATTGTTTTGAATGGTGCGTCAGTGGTAGTCAACAAAAAAAAACTAAATTCATATATGTGGTACACATTTAATATTTTTGCCCAAGCACATAGATTATTTAAAAATAGGTTAAAATGAAACTTAAAATACCTATAATCTATATACATAAAAGAAAGTCGGGTTAGTAACACAATTTATAACTCAAGAATGCCTATACCGATCTAAATGATTTGTTGGATTCTTCTCCACCCTAAGTAGCCGATTAGCTATTAAAATATCTTACAAATTAATATCTTTCATTGTTAATTAAAAAAATAACAATGAGAGATATTTGCCATATAGCAAATGAATCATAGCTAACAAAGTGATTGCTCGCTATGATATGAATGTTGATAATAATTTTAATAATTATATTCTATTAGTACTTATTTATTTTGTAGAACTCCATAATTTAATGTAAATAAAAACAAAAAAAAAGTACAGACAAGTTGTTTATTTACTTGTAATAAAACCTTTTGATTACCATTAGTTTGTACCTACTTGCATTGTATAGAATCAGATTGATTTGTATTTGCAAATTTGTAATAGGTGATTTTGAAAAAGACAACATATTGACCAGTTCACTACAATAAAAGTACATCATAAAACTACAATTTTTTTTCGTTTTTATTTACATTCAATTTTAATAATAATGTTCTACACAATTCCTAAGTTGGCTACACCTGCACGTGAGAGAATGAGACCATCATGTCTGAAATGCATTGGTAGAGTGACATGACTATAGCAGTTTTCTAAAATTTTCGTACTATCTACAAAAAATAAGATTCTTGGCTCACTAATAAATATGCTAAATATTGTATCACAGTGTATCCCAGGAGTTGATCCCAAAAATAAGATTCTTGGAATCTATTTACACAAAATAAGAACCTATGTATTTGCATAATTTCTTCACTGCTAGAAAATTGAATAGGACTACTTTTTTAACATTATAGTATTATATTTTGTTAAAAAAAAACAAACTTATTTCACTTCATATTTTACAAAGTCAAATAAATCCAATATAATGCAATGTACCCAATGGATGTTCCTGAATAAGTTTAGTGCCAAGCGCGTATTAAATGTATACCTACTATAATCTTAGCTCTACTTGTACCATAAATTTTACCGCTTTTTGATGCATGTTTTTTTGTTGTCAGTAAGAGGACAGATTTCATGTTTATTGCATGCAACTGGTCTGCTGGCTACCCCACTTGTGGGATATTCCATGATGGTATAGTAGTAGACTATTTTTCCAAGTATGTACCTGCTAAACTATGGAGTACTTTTTTTCTCTCCATCCTGTGTGCAATAAAAAACATTACCAATTACTTTTAAAAAACATTTCACCATATGCTTGTAACACATGAAGGTGGAGTTGATTGACAGTCGGGAACCCAGGATCTCCCAATTGAAGTCCAAGACTACTACCCAGGATCTCCCAATTGAAGTCCAAGACTACTACCAGATTATATACCTATCACTTCTACATGATTTACAATGCATTTTATTTAGATAGAATATGCTTGTTTCCAACTTAATATGCTTTCTTGAGGAGCATAAGTGAAGACTAGACGGAAAAAATATGCGTAGTCAGTTTTTTTATAAATTTGAGTTAAGTACACCATTTTGTCGGTTTTGATCGTATTAAATGGTATGTCATTAAAATAACTCAATAAACATTATCAGTCAGTGGTAAATCGTACTCAAAGATTTGGACAAAGCGGAAAAAATGTGTTTTGTCATTAAGATTTACGAAAGAAATGTTGTGTGTCCGTGCGTTATCGGAAGAAACATGCTAAGTCAACTAAACCATGCAAAGTGCATGCGTGTGTGCAGTACTGCAGTTTAGTGTTGTTAGTTGAGTAAAGACGTCTTTCAAACTATTTTTAATTAAAATGAGTGATAGTGATGGTGAATATGAAAATGTTGCTAATATTAAGCAAGGAGCTAAAAAGAAAATCGTGTATGGGAGGTTAAGTGATGCTAACAGGCGATTAAATATACAAAGTCACGAAACGGGAGAATTGTAATTGTAAACGATTGCAATGTTTTAAAAATGTCAGCGAGTATCAAAGAAACGAGATGTTAAAACATTTCAATGAATCACACCTCCCAAACCCCCACCCACGCAGGAATCCCCCCAAGTATCTACCGAGACCAGAGGCGGCTCTATGATAATGAGCGGCGGTTCAAACGCACCCCCAATTTAAAAGATAGAAACCTAACAATATGTAATAATTAAAATTAAAAAAATATTAATAAATTTTTCCATGAACAAAATAATAATATTATTCAAGTTACCATATGAACAACACAGTCATCACATTCACTATTGCTTTGCAACATGCAGCGCTACTGTTCGTTAGAATATTTTAGTGCGGATGTTGAGCGAACTAACGGTGCAAAATCTAATATCGCACCGATAATCCATACATTTCGTAAAACTTCAATACTAAGTTCGTGGTGCTAAGATTGTATGGAGATTTTAAAAATATATGGGACATTTTGAGCATTGAACACAACTATGCTCACACGTAAAAAGGAGTAAGTGATACGCCTTGTAGCATTTTGTCGTACATTGACGGAAATTTTTTGACTAGTGTGTTTTTTTTATGTGAAGGGATTCCTGTTATTAGTTATGTGGACGCGATGAATTAGTACCTACCAAGCGTGTCAAAATGCATAGATTGACGTCGTGAGGTTCATAGGTCAGCCGTATACACTCTTATTACTTATTACTTAGTGGTAAAATTTCTATAGACAGTCACCGCTAGTCGCGATTGTGTTATGCAGATAATTAGTTATTTGTAAGATTTTTTGTATTCGAGCGCGCTTATATCAACATGTTACATGCAATTTAAAGAATCTACGATATACCTATATAAAATTGATATAATATTAATTATTATCGTTTTAGCTTATAGATTACTATTAAAATGGGTGAATTAAACGTAGAATACATTAAGAACAGAAAATACCAGAGTAAATGAAGTGTTCGCTAATGGTAAAGAGAGAAGGGTAGAATTTCTTTATAAGGATGTTTTTTTTTTACCGAAGCCCCGCAAATACATATTGCCGGCCGCCTCTGACCGAGACCCAGACCCAAAACTGCCGAACAGTCCCATCAGACACCAAGAGGGAAGCCAACAGACTATGGGAGTCAGAGAGTAGAAACCCAGTCATTCAAATAATAATAAAGTCACAACAAACACATAAAAAAAATACATCAAAAATCAATTTAAAAAATTATGAGTCAATGAAAAATAAAAACAATAAAAACAAAAAACAATGTATGTAATTTATTTCTTTGTTTTGTATTCTATACCTAATAAATATATGCATTTAATAAATTATCAATTAATTAATTCTACATCAGAAAATCCTACTAGTATGAAATATAATAAATAAATTATTAGTTTTTATCATTCAAAAAGTGAAACGACTTAGCATGTTCTTTCCGTTACTAGATAGACTTGTATTATTAGTTCCGTCCATAATGTGGTTTGATGTTAATAAAATATATATTACGACGCATTTTATAAATATTATTTGAAATATGTATTCCATAATGATAAAAAAATAAATAAACTCGAAGGAAATGCACAATATCGAACATAATTTACATATTGAATATGTTTAAATTAGTTTTGAATAGAAAAAATTGATTTTCTCGAAATCATAAATTATTGACTATGCATGTTTTTTCCGTCCAGTCTTCAGTGTAAAAGAAATCATAAAACATTTAACATTTTCAACTGAGCGATAAGATATGCCACTTATCCTGAATGTCTTATTTTTAATGGCATAGGGAAAAGGACAAGTATCTTTAAACATAGGAAACATAGTATACAATTTAATATTTTTAAGATACTCATCTGGCACCTACCTATCTTAGAAGCACCAAATCTATTTTATAAAATAAAATGTAGTATTTACATAATTAACAAGCTAACTGAGGGTCTTCAAAATGGTAAAAATACCCACTCTTTAATGATATTTGATACTACTCATGAGTTTATATCAAATAATATTCTAGATTAGTATGGCACCCAGAATAACACTCTTAATAGCAGCTTTACTCATTTGAATTGGGTATAAAATAACAATAAAATACATGTTAATGAAGTACATAGCTAATAAGTTTCTTTATTAGACAGATATAGATTACTTTGACAAAAATGAAGAGTATTTACAGTAACATAGAAATCAATTTAAATAAAATTACTATATAATATTTACATGTATTTTAAAATTAGTTAGAAATTTTTCAAAAATTTTACCTAACACTAATCCTAAAGGTATAGTTTTTTTTTTAATAAAATATACTTGTACTTATAGGTATAAACAAGTATGAAACCATCTTTCTAATGTCATTTCTTGTGCGTTAATTTAAACAATAAGATTTGTTAGTGCCCAAATTAATACTTGAAATAAAACTATTATGTAAAACACAACGCAGTCATTAAATTCATTATGTTATAACAAGGAAACATGAACCAGACATTCAAAGAAACAAAAGTAATGAAAAAAATTGATGAACACAAAAAATACTTTGACTTTTAATTACTGATGTAATCAAAATAAAAAAGTATATACATAATAACATATATAAATACATTTACCTCTACATATATACTACTTTTTATTTATTTATTCTTCTTGCACATCATCATTACATTACAGTGTTAACAAAATAATATAAAAAAATTTAAAACTAGGACGATGTGCAGTGGCGAGATTATCACTATAAAGTGATTTCTTCCATCTAACTACTCTTAACTAATCAAATAAATTATTTTTATTTTGTTATATTTTGTTTATATTCACAAATGCAATGAATGACATTACAGCCTTGGGTTTTTCGCCACTCATTGCAGAAACACTATTGCATTTATAACATAGATATTTAGTTCACAATAATATGTTTAATATCGTTTTATAAACATTTTTACAAAATTAAAATAAATCATAGTACAAACAAGTGAAATCATTGCCTACCCATGGTCACTCAAAATCGTAGATTTCTCAAGGTGTTAAATGGATAACAATAGACAAGCATATTAGTTAGAGTACATAATGCATCATATTAATAAAATAAATAAATAACAGTCCAAATAAATCATTACAATGCACAGTGGGCCATTTTATCACAATATTGGGATTTCTTCCAACTAATCCTTAATGCATACAACACTATTATATAATAGTACGCTACAGTTAACTTCAATTACATATACCTATATATTTAATTGAGCGGGGGGGGGGCATAGGACAAGTGCACATTATTATAAATGATGCAGAAGAGGAATTGGAAAATAAATATAATGGCTATATTTTTTTAAGAATTTCTCAGTTTTTTTGATACAAATACAACTTTAAATGTACTGGACAATTGTTTGCACTACAAAAAATGAAAATATATACCTACATAGATCAGAAAAATCGCCAGACTTTCCAATTGAAAAGCCGAAACTCCCACATTGCAACAGTTTTCTGGTACTATTTTGATTCTGAAATTATTCTTGGAACATTTGTGCTTGATTATATATATAATGCGTTACAATCCATTGGATTGGTCTGCAACGAGTTTGGACTTTCTTCTCCACTCCTCCCTATTCTCAGCCAGTCTCTTCAACTCCATGTATGAGCCACAGCTCATGTCCCTCTTCAGTTGGTCCATATAGGCGTCTCTCGGTCGGCCTCTGCCATTTGTGCCTTCGGTCCTGCCTTCTGCGATTGCGATGAGCAGTCCTGGGTGCCTGATTTTGTGGCCAATCCAGTTAGCTCGTTGTTGGCAGATTCTTTTGAGGAGTTGCCTTTTTTCGCCAACCCTGGTTAACACTTCTTCGTTTTCGACGTGTTCCGACCAATGAATCTTCAGCATGCGTCTATAGCACCACATTTCAAATGCCACTAACTGTCTGCTTTCACTCTTGCTAATGGTCCACGTCTCGCACCCATATAGCAAATTGCTCCACACAAAGGCTTTAGTGAGATTCTTCCTCACGCTTAGATCAATATTAGGGGATTCTAATATTTTGGATTTTTTGTTAAAGGCAATTTGTGCCTGGTTTATTCTGCTCACAATTTCTGATTTGGAGCGTCCGTCCTGGTTTATTTTGCTGCCCAAGTACACAAATTCTCTTACTTGTTTGATGCTCACTCTGTTTATGGCAATGTTCGCAGTCGTTTCCTTCCTTCCAACGACCATACATTTTGTTTTGTCTTTATTTATTTTCATGTTGTACTTTGACAACAGTATACTTTCCATTTTTCCTAAGGCTTCGTTCAGCTCCATCTCGGAGTCTGCGAGCAGTGCTATGTCGTCAGCATATCTAATCATGTCGACCTTTTTCCCATTTATTTTTACTCCTGTCCAGTTCTTCATTTCTTCTCAGAGTTCATCAATAGCTCGCTGTATATAGCAGTTAAAGAGTGCTGGCGACATCGAGCATCCCTGTCTTACACCTTGTTCTACCCTCGCTTCTGCGCAGCTCTCTCCGCTTTTAATAACAGCCATTTCATTCTTGTATAGGCTCCAGATTGCTCTTCTGTCCTTATAGCTCATTCCTATCTGGTTTAGAGTCTTAAAAAGTTTTTCCCATTCTACTTTATCAAATGCTTTTCTAGGTCGATGAATGCTACATACGTGTTTCTATTAACTGTTATTCTCTTTTCAAGAACAAGTCTTAGACTCAGAATTGCATCTTTTGTACCTGTCTCTTTGCGGAATCCAAATTGATCTTCTGAAAGTGTTTCGTGGATTTTACTTTCCGCCCTTTTCATTATAAAGTATATTAAATCGATTCATTTGTATTAAATCAATAGACAAATGAATATTGGAAATAAAATAGGGGCTACACCTCCCTTGTACATGACATTCAAAAACATACCGAAAAGAACTGAGTACCGATTCTTTCTCGAACGTTTGTAATAACACTAAACATTGAAAACATATGTGCCTATGTAATTTGTGAATTTGAAAAATTACCTCATTGAAAAAATCTTACGATGCACCTACTCACACATTGTTGCTTGTTCATAATTTTTCCGCCAATAATTTTCTAATATTCTCATTCGTCACTCACTCACTCACTCACATCACATAGAGTTTTAGCAACCATTCTCCTCAGTGATCACATCTCCACTGCATTTATTCCACTTTCGTCCTTCATAATTTGAATCTTGAATGTATTTCTCCATTACCATTCAAATTGCAACTATCATACACACACGTAACAATCTCTTGTAAGTCCCTTTCACTCTCAGCCATTAACACCAAATCGTCTGCGTACATCAATGCATTCACCCGAAACCCATTCAGCTCGACACCAGCATCCATCTCTTTCACAGGTCGCATACAGTAGTCGAAGAATAGGTTGAACAGCCACGGAGACATGACACAACCTTGCTTCACTCCTTTGGTGAGGACAAACCACTCCGAGAGAGTGTTATTTACCCTCACGCAAGCGGAGCTTCCCACGTAAAGTGAAGATATTGCGCGGATCAACCGGCTGCTCACCCCATACTCCGACAACACGCGCCACAACCTTTCACGGTCCACTCGATCATATGCTTTCTCCAGATCCACGAACGCACAAAAAAGCCTCTGGTGTTTACCCAGAAACTTCTCTATAACCAGTCGCAGGGAGAAGATCTGATCGGTGCACCCTCTGCTATTCAAAAAAGCTCCTTGCGCATCCCATATCTTACACTCAGTTATCTTTCGTACTCTCTCAATCAAAATTCTACCATACAGTTTCCCTATTGAGCTCAGCAAGCTAATAGCCCGATAACTCCCGCATTCAAGTCTAGAGCCTTTCCCTCTGTACAGGGGGCAGATGCTAGCCCTCCTCCAATCCTCTGGAGTAACACCTTCTCTCCAACAATCGTTGAAAAGCTCCAAACACCACGCGAGAACCCCCGGTCCACCAGACTTGATGAGCTCAACGGCAACACAATCATACCCTACAGCTTTACCGCACTTCGCTCTTTTTAATGCATTCATAATCTCATTCATGTCTATCATATCGTTTTCATTCACACTGCTTTCACTGTCGTCATACTCATTTGCATTTGTACCATCACATTCAAACAGATCTTCGAAATATTCCTTCCATCTCCGTAACACACATTCATCATTCACTAACACACATCCATCCTTGTCTTTTATCCCTTTCATACTGTTCACACTTGAACCCGTCCTCTTTCGTTTTACTTCCTTCCAAAAAATCTTCATATTTTCACTCGCATACGTAGACAATTTCTTACATTCTTCATCTTCAAGCATTTTTTTCTTCATTTTCACAACTTCACGCACTTCCTTCTTGCATGTCTTGTAAACTTCTTTCTTTCGCTCTTTTTCACATGTGTCACACTGTTTCACACTCAGTAAGTCTTTCCAAGCATTCTTCTTCTTATCTGTAGCTTCTTTCACATCATTATCCCACCATGCATCGCCTTTCTTACGTCCAACTTTAGCTTCACCACATGTTTCTTTTGCACTTCCTACAAGCACACTTTTTAAGACATCCCACCTTTCATTCATCGTTAGATCATTCTTTTCGTTCGCACTCAGCTTCTCATTCACAGTTTTTACATATTCATTCTTTACACTCTCATCTTTCAGTTTTTCGACTCTCAATCTCATAGATGGCGTGGACTTTTGTGTTCTCGAACGCCAACCGGAGAATAGATTTATTCTTGAGACGACAAGAAAATGATCCGTCTCCAGCTCAGCGCCTCGATACACTCTAGTATCCGTGGTCGCCTTCCTGAGACGAGAGTCCACACACACGAGGTCAATCATCGATCTTTCATTCCCTCTCTCCCAGGTATACATGTGGATCTCCTTGTGGGCGAAAAAGGTATTCGCCACAAAGAGGTCCATCTCCAAGCACACGTCAATTATTCTTTTGCCATTATCGTTCACTCTACTGTCTCCATTCATTCCCAAAACACTTTCAAGTTCATTCCTCCTAACACCCACCCATCCATTCAAATCACCTGCCAAGATCAATCTTTCATTTTCTTTTTTATCTTCTGCAATCTTTCTCACGCCATTCCAGAACTCTTCCTTTTCCGTCTCTATGGCATCGTTCCCAGGACCATACCCAACTATGAGTAAGATCCTAGTCATCCCCACTTTGAAACGGATCCAGATTAGCCTGGAACTTACACATTCATACCCTTTCATACATTCGCTCATTCTTTCCGATAAAAAAGCACCCACACCTTGACATGCGTGTTGTGTATCTGGAACACCAGACCACAACTCGATCCTTCCATCACTTTCTTTAATACCACACCCTTTCCTCTTCGTTTCGCAGACACACAAAACATCCAAATACTTATCATTCATCATCTCTAAAATTTCGTCCGTCTTTCTCACCATCCCTCCTCTCACATTCAAAACTCCCACCCTGCATTCCGCTCTCCTCTTTGTGCCCTTCACCCACTTTGACGCGGCATGATGGGTGGCAAGCCTCATCGCTGCCATATGCGTCAAAGCGTTGACGACGAAAGTTCTTGTTTTTGAAAGAGAGAATGAAAAAACGATTTGCGAGATTAAAGTTGGTGACGAATGTTTGGAGCAAGTAAGTGAGTATGTATATTTGGGAAGTATGTTTACGAGGGATGGAAGATGCGATGGGGACATTGAAAGAAGGAAAGTGGCCGGTGCTAGAGTAAACGGTGCACTTCGACCCATTGTCAGCAATGACAATGTGTCGAACATGGCTAAAATGCTGGTGCACAATACCATTCTGGTACCGTCACTTACGTATGCAAGCGAGACATGGACGTGGTTGAAGAAGGACGAAAGTGGAATAAATGCAGTAGAGATGCGATCGTTGAGAAGAATGGTTGGTAAAACGCTGCGTGATAGAGTGAAGAATGAGGATATTAGAAGAATGAGCGGATGCAAGAAGAGTGTTGTGGAGAGAATGCGCGTGAATAAACTACGGTGGTTTGGGCATGTTGAACGAATGAACGAGGTAAGAATGACAAAGAGGATATACTTATCTGAAAGAAAGGGTGTGAGGAAACGCGGGCGTCCGAGAACCACGTGGCTTGATCACGTGGATCAAATTCTCAAGGACGGCCGCGTGTTGAGTAAGAGGAACCGACGTGCGTGTATGAGGAACTGTATGAATGTGGAGGAAGCGAAGGAAGTGTGTAAAGATAGATCTGTTTGGCGTTCCGTTCTCTCTGCCTACCCCACTTGGGACATGGCGTGAGGGTATAGTATAGTATAGTATTTCTCCATTAAATTGTTTGTGATCAGTGTACAGACTGAATAAGTAAAATAAAAACAGTTTAACACTAATGTGTAATTGTGTACCTACTACAATAGGTACCTATATTGAAAAATAATTGCAATACTAAATTTATGCCTCTATTTGTCCAAACTCATAATTTGTACAAGATTTATACAAAATATAACAATAAACACTATCGTCACAATAAATTTGTATGAAAGGCGTACATATTGCCTTGAGGCAGTTTCTTCCAGCAAACCTACTACAATGTTTGATTAGCATGTTTTATCATAAAGTGAGTTTAGATCTTAAAGAAAAATTCGAGTATCTGGCGAGTCATGGATTTTTTTTTTCCTTTACGATCCAACAGAGAGCGTCTTCTAGCAGTACCAGCACAAACTTTCTGTCCAACTCATTTCTTGTTCATGGTGCTCGCTGTTGGAAAAATCTTCCTTCGAAAATCAGGATAACAACTTTTCCTTCTTTCAGACAAGCTGTCAAAAATCACTTCCTTTCACTGAATTTAGCATCTGACTCCTAAAACCCTTTCCCCTATGCATGTGCACGCTGCAATATACGTATGTTATACTTTTTTATTATTATGTGTCCATGAGTGTATTGTTGCCTGCATGTGCCTTTTTCATTTGTTTGCTTTATATTGTATTTTTGTTTTTTTTTTATATTTATAATATTACTGTAGATATGTATATTTATGTCTGTTTTTTTTTTTTGTTTTGATTTTAATAACCGGGTTAGTTGGAAGACATCGCATTTTAGCGATAAACTCGCCCTCTGTACATTGAATGTCGTATACTCTGTACATTGAATTTACATACTCTGTACATTGAATTTATCGTTGATCTTTCAGTTTTTATAGACAACACTAACCTGCAAATTTATCTACAAGATTTGACAAATCAGAGATATATTGTTCTAATTGTACAAATAAATCTATACGTGTGTATCCAGCTAATGACAATTGCCACAATCTTTGATAATATAATCCTAATCTGTACAACATATTATCACATATATGATAACTAGTATAATATTTTGATAGTAACATACTCAGCTTTAAATAACAAATGTTGTCACTTGCTTTAGAGTTCTGATATTTTTCTTCTAAGAGAGAATGTCCAAATGTATTTCTGGTCAGGGGATTGTAGATAGTTTCAATACACTGAAAAAATCTAAGAAACCTTTGTCCTGGACAATATTAGAAAAAGGTTTCTAAGTTGTTTGGATGCTTATTTATTATTTTTCAGGAGTTCACATTATCTTGTTTATGTAATCTATATAGTGTTTTTGTCCATTTGATTGCCGTTCGAAGATTTCCCAGGAACGAAGGAGAAAGAATGATGAAGGAAAGAAAATATATTTGTCGTAGAAGTATATGTTAAATATTTCAATGAATAAATCAATCATTTATATTTTCAAAATTAGCCTACGCGAGGAAATCTTCTTCAGATATATTTTTGTAAATTAAATCTACACTCTTTATATATTCTAATACATTAGGTTCATTAGAATGGCTCACCCTGAGATGTTTTTTAAGATCAGACAGTCTATAGAAGCCTCTGGTACAGTGCTTGCACATGTATGGGGTGAGTTTCTTGTGATACTTCAGGATGTGAAATACTAACATAGCTTTCTGATAAAACTTTTTGGAACACCCCTCCACTTGGCAAGGATACTTGTCTGAAGTTTTATGATACGTAATGTGTAAACGAAGACGAGCTTTCGTGCTAAATTTTTTACTACAAAGATCACACTCGAAAGGAGTCTCTCCCGTATGGGTCCTCATATGGTCATCTAACTTTGAGAACTTTTTGTTACATACGCAACACTGACCCGCTCTATCTGAATGCATTCTATCAATGTGTTTTTTTAAGTTACCTTTCTCATTGAAGGACATGGCACATATTTCACAAACAAATTCTTTCAGATTGGTATGAACTACTCCATGTGCTTTTAAAGCATCTTTAGATTTGAAGAGTGCATTGCAAACAAGGCAAGCATGATTCTTTTCATTGGAATGTACTCTTTGATGAACGGTAACCTCAGAAGAGCTGGCGAAAGGTTTTTGGCAGTGTGGACATTCATATGGACGCTCTCCCGTATGAATTCGAGTGTGACGAATCAAAGAAGATATCTGAGCAAATGCTTTAGGACAGAACTTGCACTGGTAAGGGGTCTCGCCTGTGTGAGTCCTGTTGTGTATTAACATATCCCTCCTTCTAAAGAATGTCCTATTACAGATGTTGCATGCAAAATCTTTTCTCCTATTATTTCTCTGTTCTTCTGTCGCATGAAGCTTTAGGTTGTGAGTACCCAGAGTTCTCTTGGATTTAAAACATTCTCCACAATCTGCACACTGGTATGGTTTTTCATTTGTATGAGTTCTCATATGGATTTTCATATGAGATTCAAATTTCAGTATTAATTCACAGTCAGTACATTTTCTGGGATAACCAACAGATTTTTTGTGTGCATTTCGTTTAACCTTATTGTCCTTATTATTTTGTTTTATACCTCTTTTCTTTTTAATATTTCTCTTCTTTTTATTATTTTTCTTATTTGATTCAACATCATCTTCACTCATATTATTGCTTTCTTCACATTCATCATTTTCTTCGTGTTCTTCTTCATGTTTATACTTATCATGCTGATTAAATTCTTCAAAGTTATCTGGTTCTTTTTTCACAACCATGTCCAATATTGGCACAGAATATTCTTTGCCTACAGAACCTTTCACATCTTTAAACTCTACTTTAGACTGTAATAAATTTCTCAAGTTCCTATCAGTTTCTTGACACTTAGTTACAAATTTGTGAGCTTCTAACATTTCATTAAAACAACTATTGCATATAACCACAGGTAAACCATCCTCTTTATCAACATTTACATTGGCACACTCCATCAGCATTGTTTTGTAAGATTTATTCTCTGGACTGCATAATGAAAACATTTCGCTCTCACTAATCAAACAGACTCGACAATTCTTAAGGCAATCAAACTCTACAATCTTTGAATCCATTTTAGAAAATAGATTGAAAAACCATTAAAGCTTATTATATTTGACGAAACCTCAAAGACTAGCAGAGCCCAAACAATAACTTAATCACAGTAAAGAAAGACATAATATTAGATCTGTCAGGAATAACCAAAGACATAGATATTTTGTAATAATGACCCATAGAAAAGTTATTTAGAGATCATAGATTTTTAGGTGGGATAGCCTAGGATTCACATCATTTTTAAAACTTTCGACGCCAGGCTTCTCTAAACGGACGCCCAAAGCATTTTGCGCATGCGCAGATAAAGGCATAGTAAAGTCTGTTACGGAGGAGTTTATTCATGAAATTTGTTCACTGTCTTCTACGCTTCGAGAGATGATGCAAAATTATAGATCTGATAGAAAGGTTATGAAGAAGATTATGATTGATACGTATATATAATAAGTTACAATCCATTGGATTGGTCTGCAACGAGTTTGGTTTTTCTTCTCCATTCGTCTCTATTCTCAGCCAGTCTTTTCAGCTCTACGTATGAGCCACAGTTCATGTCCCTCTTCAGTTGGTCCATATACGCGTCTCTTGGTCGGCCTCTGCCATTTGTCCCCTCGGTCTTACCCTCCGCGATGGCGATGAGTAGTCCTGGGTGCCTGATGTTGTGGCCAATCCAGTTAGCTCGTTGTTGGCCGATTCTCTTAAGAAGTTGCCTTTTTTCGCCTACCCTGGTTAATACTTCTTCGTTTTCGACGTGTTCCGACCAATGGATTTTCAGCATGCGTCTGTAGCACCACATCTCAAAGGCCGCCAACCGTCCGCTTTCACTCTTGCTGATGGATGGTGGATTTAGTAAAGTTCTTCCTTACGCTTAAATCAATATTTGGGGATTCCAATATCTTCGATTTTTTGTTAAAGGCAATTTGTGCCTGGTTTATTCTGCTCACAATTTCCGATTTGGAGCGTCCATCCTGGTTTATTCTGCTGCCCAAGTACACGAATTCTCTTACTTGTTTGATGCTCACTCCATTTATGGCAATGTTCGCAGTCGCTTCCTCTCTTCCCACGACCATACATTTTGTTTTTTCTTTATTTATTTTCATGTTGTACTTTGACAACAGTATACTTTCCATTTTTCCTAAGGCTTCGTTCAGCTCCATCTCGGAATCTGCGAGCAATGCTATGTCGTCAGCATATCTAATCATGTCGACCTTTTTCCCATTTATTTTTACTCCTGTCCAGTTCTTCATTTCTTCTCTGAGATCATCAATAGCTCGCTGTATATAGCAGTTAAAGAGAGCTGGCGACATTGAGCATCCCTGTCTTACACCTTGTTCGACCCTTGCTTCTGCGCAGCTCTCTCCGTTTTTAATCACAGCCATTTCGTTCTTGTATAAGCTCCAGATTGCTCTTCTGTCTTTATATCTCATTCCTATCTGGTTTAGAGTATTAAAAAGTTGTTCCCATTCTACTTTATCGAATGCTTTATCAAGGTCGATGAATGCTATGTATGTGTTTTTATTAGTTGTTATTCTCTTTTCTAGAATAAGTCTGAGACTCAGGATTGCATCTCTTGTACCTGTCTCCTTGCGGAATCCAAATTGATCTTCTGAAAGTGTTTCGTTTATTTTATTTTCCGCCCTTTTCATTATAATGTTGGTGAGTATCTTAGAAGCGTGTGATATCATGCTTAAGGTTCTGTGTTGTTCGCACTTTGTCGTGCCTGCTTTCTTAGGAAGCGCTCGTATCAGACATTTGGCAAAGTCCTCAGGTATCTCTCCTGTGTCGTATATTTTGCAGACAAGCTTATACAATGTATCAAGCATGCCTCTTCCCGCGCATTTAAGCAGCTCTGATGGAATCAGGTCGATGCCTGGTGCTTTGCCGTCTTTCAACTTTGCTAATGCAATATCAAATTCACTTCTTAAGATGTCATCTCCATTATTTTCTACGTCGTATTCTGCTTCTAGTGCTTTACTTTCCTGGAGTATGTTCTTTCCTTTGTACAGTTGTTCTAGGTATTCTTTCCATCTTTTTACGATTAGTTCGTCCTTTCAAACAGATTGATTCGAAATTAATGAAATACTGAATCATAAGGCTTTTAAATTTAGAGGAAGGAAAAATAAATTTTGGCCAAGTGGAACATAAAAAAATAAACTGTCTTACTCCTGATATGTCGAACAAGTAGGGTAGCAAGCGGACAAGTAATATATAATAATAAGCATGAAGATTGTCCTCTTCGTGCCAATAAAAAATGAGACATTCTGTACATAGAAATTTAAACACGTAATATTTTTAAAGTATCCGCCGGTATTGACATAAACAATAGTCGGTACAAATACCCGTCACATTGTAGAAAAAGGTACTGTAAGAAAATATTAAATAGAGGAGTTTTTAAAATATTTCAAATCCTATTCCATCTCCAAAAATTTAGCGATGGGGGAGGGGGGTAGAAATGCAGGGGGTCCACCGGAACCAGCAAAATTTTAAAAGTGATCTATGAAAAAAAAAAGTTGGGGAGCCTCTGCTATATACTATGAGAAGTATTAGAAGGCTATGTCTCTACACCAAGCATGTCAAACTCAAATCCTAACACGGGCCAAATAAAAAATTAAAAGTTTATGTGGACCACAAAAATAAATGTTTATACAGTAAACTTGGTTTATTTTGAAAAGTATAAAAAAAGGTAAAATTAATAAAGAGTATTTTTTTTTTGTACCGTTATGTTTTGTACTGCTAGTGGGCCGCAAAGTTATACGTTGTGGGCCGCAAGTTTGACATGCTTGCTCTACACCATAGACTTTAATACTATATACCTAGACAGAGTACTTCGGTAACTTTTCATAGCGGTGAAGTGAGGCAAACAAAGATTGTCTCTTTCGCACAGTTGGTTGGCAAGAACTATGGCAATTTGTATGGGAAATGTGGAGTATGCTGTGAAATTTTCGCATTTATTTAACTAAAATAGACGTAACAGTTGAAAAATTAAAATGAATCGATTAAGAAAGCAATTGAGATGTCTAGTAATATAAAAAATACCAACATGGTTTTTGTTTATTTTTCCAATGTTTATGAGGTGATTCTTACATTGTTCATATGTTTGGCTCATGTACTCAAACTACCAAAATAAAACCCCCAGAGTAGAATGTTATTTTACTTTATTTAATAACACAATAATACGTCTTTACAGGACAATAAGAGTTTGGAGCTTCTATTTTCGAGTGTCCTGTAAAAGGCAGGTGTTCGAAAAAATAAAGACATTGTACATCTTAAATTCAGCGATGAGGTTTGCCACCCAACCTGAATGTCTTGATTTTATATTGGCACGAAGAGGGCAGCTTGCATGTTTCTTACATGCAGCTGGTCCGCTGGTTACCCCACTTGTGGGATATGCCGTGATGATATAGTAATAGTAGTAGCTTCTATTTGAGCCAATATCTCAAATATATGTAGATACATATTAACTTTTATGTCACATAGAGGATAATCTCTGAATTCATTACACAGTAGATCCACTGGCTATCTTTTTCATAGGAGATAAATAGATGAAAATATATACAGAGAATAAATTCTCGATCTTTATCACAGGTGAACTAGAATTGGTTTGATTAACATTTTTAGTCATTCAACGGAGATGAAATTTAGATCCAACCCTGGCTCCTGGGTCACCTCTTGCTTTCAAAAATATAGAAAACAATATTAAAGATGTTTGTGGAGTAAATGTGGTTTGTGAAATAATTAAAGAAAGAAATAATTGTAATAAATAAACTTTATTGAAATTATTTTAAATGTACAAATAGTTTTCATATACCTAGTACATACCAAATTAAAGTTTTTTTTATTTATTCATTTATTCGGATAACAAAACATTTGAAAATACATGTGAACAGAAATAATATACAAAATCACAAAACGAAAACAATTTTATCAGCACTTTGCAATCATTGTTAGTGTTCGACCAAAAATGGGGTTTTGATTGAAGCCGATTGTTCAATTCTAAATCTACCTTCGGCCAGATGTATAAAGTGAATCCTTATATTATATCTGTTAAAATATACTAAAATAAATTTAGAGTCCGATAAAGATTTCATTGATTAGCAAAAAAAGTATATCAATAAAATAACTATTACTAACTTAATATTAAAACTATGAACTACTGTATACAGTCAATACAATTTTAAAACCACACCAAACTTAAAATAAAAAGAAAAACCGGATTATAATTAATACCAAACACTAAACAAATCCTTAGTATTATAAAAACATTCATTCAAAAGTATAAAATATGGTATAAACGAGGATATTATAACGAAACACGAGGAACCGTCAAGCAAACGTACCGCAGAAACCAATGTTTTGCCAACCAGCTAACGAAAAGTGCCGTGCAATTCGACACACTTTTGAGGGTGAGTACGCCGTCTAGGTATATAGTATAAAAGTCTATGCTCTACACTCTACGTCTACCGGGCTGGGTTCACGATAGCATAAATATCGCTCGACGTCGAGTGACCTGAGCGACCATGAAGTTGCAGTGAGTGGCGAATGTCACCCCGGATATCGTGAACAACTTTGAGCGTTTTATTGATCCAAATGTCATTGTACTGGCGCCATTTTCGTAAGATTCATTCGCGATCTGAAAAATCTGTACTAACTATTTTAATTTCTCTTCCATTTCACTTCTTGAACTAAAAAAATATGATTTTCTATTTTGAAAAATTGTATACGACAAGAATACACCATAATTACGATTAATTTCGCAATTGTTTTGATAACCACCATCACTCAAACGTCAAGGTAACTGTCAGAGCGATAATCACCCTGCTATGATATCGGTTGTTCGGTTGTCACCCGACGACGTGCCTGAACGCGACAGTGCGAGTCGTCGGGTGACTCGCTCCGGCTTCGTGAACGATCGGAGCGTCGTCGAGTGATCACTCGGCGACTGTATGAACGCTGCCCTGGGTAGAGGTAATAGAATAGGTACTCTCTACTTTGAAAGTAAACTCGTTTGGGCGTCCGTCGGTAGAGGTGCTTGGGTTCGAAAATTTAAAAATGGTGTGAATCCTAGGCTATTCGTGTTTTATAACCATAGATTATCAACAAAATGCCAAAAATGACACTAGGTAGTTATAGAAAATTCAAGCATAGAATAATAAATATACTAAAGTGAATTCAAGCATTATTATCACTTTTTCTGTATAAAATATAAGAAAAATTATAGAAAATATTCTGCAGGCTACCCCATACCTGTGGGATATGCCGTGATAGTATAGTAGTAGTATGTACAATATATTACGAGTAAAAATGTTTTCTAGAGAATTATGCGACGATAACTTGCTCGAGAATATTTTTTTACAGTTGAAACTGAGAAAAATTGCAGTTTCTTATTAAAACGTTCCTTAATTACTATAAAAATGGACAATTTTAATTTAAATAATATTAATTCAAAAAAATGTTGTAGAGTTTGTCTACAAACATATTCTAAAATGTGTGAGATTTTCAGTGAAAATAAGTATGATAATATGCTGCGAGAGTGTGGCAGAATAGAGGTAGAAGTGAATGATGGCCTTCCTGTTATAATCTGTGAGTATTGTGTTGAGGAGATGAAACAGGCTCATCACTTTCTGATAAAATGTCAGGATGCTGACAGGAAACTACGAGAAGTGCTTTGTCTACAAGGTAAAAGAGAAAAAGATGAAGCAAAGGATGAAACTGTGAATTCTATGGTTGATACAATAAAATACGAAGTAGTAGATGATACAAATGATTTTGAGGAGTTTCCATTATATGATTCTATTAAAGAAGAAAAAGATTTCAATGATTCTAACTTCATATATTCAGTAATGAAAAAGCCTAAAAAAAAGAAGTCAACCAAAAAATCTAAACAAAAATTAAAAAGTTCATCAAATTCACTAAATATGTACAAAGATAAAAGAGGTATAAAAAAAGGAGAAAGTAAAATGAAGAACTTGTCAAGAAAAACTGTAAGAAACAGAAAAGATTTTAAATTTGACGAAGAGTTCCCGAGGCAGTGTACAGAATGTCCCCTAATACTAAAATCAAGATCTATTATGTTGATCCATATGCTTACACACACGGACGAATATCCATATCAGTGCGATCATTGTGGAAAGTGTGTACGCTCTAAAGCTACCCTCAAGGCACACATCATCAGATTCCATTTAGAAGATGGTGTAAGAAGGTTCTTGTGTAAAGAATGTAATAAAAGATTCTACAGAAAGGCAGATCTTGTGGTTCATTTAAGAATCCATAGCGGAGAGACTCCTTATCCTTGTACATATTGCCCTCGCACTTTTGTTCAGTCATCTTCTCTGCTTCGACACATCCGCACTCACACAGGTGATAAACCATATCTTTGTGCTCAGTGTTCTAAAGCATTCTTCACTTCATCTGAATTAGACAAACATAAAACAAAACACTCCAAAGAAAGAACTCATCCATGTCCAATCTGTGGCCAACTTTACAAGACAAAAGCTTCTTTGACTCATCATGTAATAGTACACAGCAATCCAAAAGCGAATGTCTGTGATCAGTGTGGTATGTCTTTCAACAACAGAGGAAACTTATGCACACATATAAAGAGATTACATTCTGAGAGAGCGGGGATGTGTAATTTTTGTAAAAAGGAATATTCTAATTTAGAAGATCACATGAGAACACATACGGGTGAAACTCCATTTCAATGCCACCTGTGCAACAAGAAATACAGCTTAAAGCAAAGTCTCCGCATTCACGTACGGAAGCATGCTGATCCTAACAAATTTGCCTGTCAATACGAGGGATGTTCAAGTACATTCAAGTTGAAAGTAATGCTAGATTTTCATGTAAATAAATATCACACCAAACAACCAACATACATTTGCAGATATTGCAATAGAGGATTCTACAGATTATCTGACGTGAGGCGGCACACAGATATGAGTCATACTGATAAAGAATTCATCTCAACCGAAGATCTACGCAAATCTAAATTGTATTGATTCCATATTACTTGTACTTACTGCTGATTAATCATCCTAAAGTTTACACCTCACCTTTCAATAATTTCACCAGTGAGAAATGCAATTTCAGTACAGAGTAAATGTGTCTACTCTCCATTGAAATTGATAGATGTAAAGTAGATATTTAAATACTTTATGGGTCTGCCTTTGAAATGCACAATTCGTTTATTTATTTTGTGGGAAATAATATTACTTTAACATATTTATCTATCTATACCATCTCTCAGAGGTGGGATAGCCAGTGAACTCACTACATATAATAAATGGTTGTTATTTTTTATCTGTGCCATTAACATACTCTACATAAGTAGTAAAATTTTTCAATAAAAGTCAAGTTCATTGAAAGCTTTTATACCCTATCTCTTTAAATATAGCCATAATATACCAATCTATATAACAAAAAAGTGTAAAAATATTGATTGAGTATGTGAATTATATACTTTTTAAAATTATTTTTTATTCTTTGAATATTCTAATTAATGATAGTGCTGCATTTTAAATTTCCTGTAAAATGCGGATTTTTGAAACATGCTTTCTACGAGTCTTCGTAGAAGTGTAGATGGATTATCAAAACTCTAATAATAAATATCAACACAGATTTTTATTTGTTTAATTAACAAGAAAATAATTTTAATAATTTTATAATTAACAGATACATTAGATAGTTTATAACAAAAGAATTTAAAACTGAAAAAAAAACATTAACATCGAAGGAGTCACCGACCACTCGGATAGTGTAGAAGTCTGGGAAATTCCATTAATCCAGTTTTAATTTCTACACTAGCAAATATTTCCACAGAGGTGCCATTTAGTGGACAGTAGTGATGTAACGAATATTCGCATTCGCGAATATTCGCATATTTCAAAGTATTTATATTCGTATTCGCAAAAAAATATGCGAATGTTTTGCAAATATTATTATTGGTAATAAAGTATCGGATATTCGGTAGAAGTACCGGATACTTACCCGGTACATTATAGAAAAAGGTACTGCAAGAAAATATTCTTTAAGAAAACCGAGGAGTTTCGAAATATTTTAAATTCCTATAGCATTTTGAAAATTCGGCGACGGGGGGTAGAAATTTTAAGGTTTGAGCAATTGTAGAAATTTAAATAAGTCAATATTCGCTATTCGCATTCACATTCGCGAATATCCAAAATCACACATTCATTACATCACTAGTGGACAACCTGAAAGGCTGGCTGGCCAAAACCACCAAAAGATTAAAATAAATTAACCATAGAGATTAGAATTTTGGGTATTTTGTTAGACAGAAAGATAGACCAGTAGATTAGGAAGAAAATTAAAGCCACTGATGTAGTCAAAAGAGTAGCTATATTATTCAAATAAATAATACAGTATGTTAATGTATTGTTTTGTATGTATTTACATGTACTTTATTTAAAGTGACTCGAGTTTTGGCGTGTAATGTCTTCCTCAAACTTATTAATTTATTGATTTGATGGTAACATTCTTAAAATTATTACGAATCGATAACAAGTGGAAATGTGGTAAGGCTTCAGGGTAGACGGTTGGACGTTGTGAGGAATATTAATAGAAAGAAGTATATGCAGCAAACCTGGGACAAAAGAGAGTGGGAAATCATAGGCAAGTATGTCCAGAGATGGACCTTAAATGGATGATGAGGAAATAACACAGAATAAGTAAAAACATGTAATTAGATACTAAGTTAGATTCTTGATGTCTTCTAAAATATTTGGTTCATCAGAATGATTCAGCTTGAGATGTCTCTTGAGATCCGACAGTCTGTAGAATCCTCTGTTACAGTGCTTACATATGTATGGAGTCTGCTTCTTGTGATACTTTAAGATGTGGAATACTAACATTGCTTTAAAAGGAAATGATTTAGTGCAGTTTTCATATTCACAAGGAAATTTATTAAGGTTATTATGTTTCCTCGTATGCATTTTCAAACTATTTCTTGTACAGAATTTCTTTTCACAATAATTACATTCATATGCCATTTCTCCTGTATGTTGTCTACTATGCTCTTTAATATTGGAATAATCTTTATTACAAACTTCACAACGACCAGACAGTTCTGAGTGGACTTTCTTGAAATGTATTTTGAGATATCCAGGACTATTAAAAGGCACTCCACATTGATCACACACCACTCTCTTACTGTTATCATGTTTGACGGCTATATGAGACTGTAATGAAACTTTAGTTTTCAATGACACGCCACACATAGAACAAGAAAACTTCCTCTCAGAGGAATGTACACTGGAGTGTTTCCTTACAGCGTCTGAAGTGGAGAATGGTTTATGACAGATATTACAAGTGTACGGCTTCTCACCTGTGTGCACCTTGATGTGCCGCTGAAGGGAGGACAGCTGGTTGAAGGCTCGAATGCAAAATTTACACGAATATGGAGTCTCTCCTGTGTGTATTCTGGTGTGAGTTACTAAGTCTGACTTACGGCGAAAAAATTTCCTACAATGGTCACATTGGAAATTGTGATGAGAGTTTAACACATGATCCTCACTCTTATCTCTGTGTACAGCCATATGAGCCTTGAGGACTCCTTTGGTCTTGAAACACTCTCCACAATGGACACACTGAAATGGTCTCTCGTTAGTGTGGCACCTCATATGAATCACCATTGCAGATTTACACTTTAATATCAAGGAACAATTAGCACATTTTTTTGGAAAGCCTATAGACGAACTTTTTTTCAACTTTTTACGGAGAATCTTTTTTTGCAAGTATTTATGTTTATTCTTGTACTCGCTTTTTGGAGTAAATGAATCATAAACATTATTTTCTGAAGTTAAATGTTGATCTGGATCTACTTTTATAATTATCTTCTCATCTATAGAAGTTATGATGTCGCTGCTTACTTTCACTAATTCTTGGTTGGTATTTTCTATTATGGACATTCGAAGTTTCTTGTCAGCATTCCGACACTTGGTCAGAAAATGATGAGCCTGTTTCATCTCCTGTACACAATATTCGCAAATTACCACAGGGAGGCCATCATTTACTTCTATGTCTACACCACCACACTCTCTCAGCATATTATCATATTCACATACCTTCCCAAATATATCGCACATCTCAGAATATGTTTGTAAACAAACTCGGCAATTTTTATGCCTATCAAACTCAAGCTGCTTTAAGTCCATAATGAAAACACACACATTGAAAAAGTTGTTATATTTTATTTCCTTATTCAGAAGAACTTAAATCTCACAACTACTTATAGGTATAAAATACCTTCAAATGTTTCCTCTTTTCTGCATCATTACTCAAATATAATTATTTCAAATATTCAATGGAACACAACCTTTATTATTGTCATCACTTACTGACCGGACTGACCCTCAATAGCGTCAATACATTATTTTCAAATATTGAATAACGCATCCAACTATGTAGTATAATCAACACCACCTAGCTCAAGAAGGTGTTGATATAATATCAATCGTAACGATAGGATCCATGAATAAATAATTTAGTAATAAATAAACTAAAGATCCACTGCAAACGCTATAATAATAATAATTAAGCTTGTGTAGTACATGTACTAGGTACTATTAGGAACTAATTCCCAGTACTGTACTAGAATGAACTATTCCGTATCTTATTCGCTCTTAGTTCTTTTAGTTCATTCATTCCCAATCGGACAGAACTAAAGTAATGCCAGTGACGTTCGGCATCTTCGCTCGGCGCCACTCGGTTTATGTCAGAACTTTAAACGAGTGGGAGTGAGATAGTTGATGTGATGATTCTATAAAGGATATAGTGCCTTCTCTTTTGCTTCTTATTAGTTCTTTTAGTTCAGTGACGTCAAAGAACTAATAAGGAAGCACCAAGTACTGTACAAGTACATTCTAGTAGGTAGTATTCTAATACAGAGTGGTAGATAGATAGATTGGTGTTAGACCTTTTTAGTATTTTGTTTTGCTATGAACATTGAAAATGGCGCCAATAAGGACGAAAAAGTATCATTACATATAACTTATATAACGGTGTTGTAAGTTAGTAGACTTACTTAGTTAAAATATTATCCCTTATGAACGTCTCATAAACATAATATAAAATAATAATGTAGTAGGTACCTACTGTCGATAGCAAAATTATTAAAATTTATTGAAATGAAAATCCAATGCCTGCAAATTATGAAGGAAAATAAAATATTCTCTGAATTTTCTCTTTGTTAGTTATTAAGTATTGATTTTCATAATCACAAAATTACATAAATGTGCATTTCCTATGTATGTACTCTGTATGCATCCTAAATTCTTATTAGAACATGATACATTGTACTAATTAGTATAATATGCATCCTGTATTCTTATTAGTACATGTACTACATTCATGACTGAATAATTTTGACATGGAAATATTCAGTGAACTAATAGTACTAATAGTACTAGAAGAGCGTACTAGTTCCGTAGGACAATTGTACTAGATCAGATCGCTCCCAAAAATGACCGAGCAAGAACAAGCCTAATAATAATTTGCTACAAAATTCAATGCACAAAAGTTAAAGTGTAGTAAACTGTGCGCAAGGATCAGTAGCTCACTCACACTCAGGCCCAACGCATCAATCTGTAGATAGCTAAATTTATCCTGAGGATAAGCCTATCTCTAGGATATTTGCCGCATCAATGTAAAGATACGGCCTATCCCTAGGATAAACGACGCCATTTTTAACTACAACTTAAAGTGGTGGATAAAATTAATCCTTAGGATAAATCGTCCCAATTATCAAAATGGCGTCGTTTGTGAACAGCTGTGAAGGATACGTTATGTGTTGTTTTTGCTACATACATCGAGTATGAGTATTTTTTGATGTTCAACAATGTCGTATTATGTTTAAAAATGTTGTTAAATCATTGTATCAACCATCTCAAAGAAAATATTCTACAAATAACGCGGTGATTACTTTGAAGGAAAGATGACATAACCGCCATTTTTGTTTTCGTAGAATCGATTCACGTAATACTTTTAGCTATATACGGTAGATGGCATTATCAGATTATTTGCATATTTTATCAACTACAAAAATGTATAATATTTTATATAAAAATGTATTCAAAATGTGGTAGAATGTATTAATAAACCACAAAAAATTACTTAAAACGGAATTTTGACTGAAAAACAACAAAAGTAAAATCCTTATGTAATGTTTCGAGCTATGATTGTTGTTTTCACGCAAAGTATTTCGTAATATGTGTAAAAATATATTTAACAATATTTTTTCTTTACCTGGAAGCATATTTTTCAATTATATAAATTTGTTTTTATATTAAAATATCTTTTGATTTGCAAATAATAAATATTTATTACGATATATACGCTAGAGTGGAGCAAAATTGGCGCCAAACAAAGATCAAGCTAAAACCATAGACAAAACATGCGATTTCAGTGTAGCCAACATTTAAGACTGGTGGATAGCTATCCATTGGATAGTTTTAGATTGATGCGGCAAATAAATTTAACCATCACTTTATCCATAAGATATATTTATCCTTTAGATAGCTAACTACAACTTTTAACTATATATTGATGCGTTAGGCCTCAGTGACCCAAATGCAATAAGCCATTAATCTGATCGGATCACGTATGAATAGAGAAAATTCTCCAAAGAAATTTCTCGAGAACGAGTAATTTCTCCTCTGATGGAAGAGAAATTTCTCTCCATAATTTTTTCAAGTGGTATTTTTTATTGATCATTGTAAAAATGATTAGTAAAAAATATATCTGCCTCAAAATACACCATAATTCTCCAAAAATTCTCCACTTCGAGAAATTTCTCGAAAAATAATTTCTTGAGAATTCCACAACACTACGTATGAACAAAATTTAACAAGTGATCTATGATCTTGAACTGTAATTCGCCTAAAAAAATTCGTACATTGGATATTGTTCTCTATTTATTTTAGTTGCTAGATTTTCCTTAGATGCGACTAAATCACTTGGATCCTGAGTCAGAAAGATTAGGTCGGATTCGGATTGATCCTATCAGAAAACTCTTATTTTATCACACACTGGCGAGTCTCGAGAAAATTGTGAGACAGTGACTGGTAATCAGATTATATAAAAAAAAACAGTTTTTGTTTTTAAGTTAACTCATCTTCTTATACCGTATCACGTCCCCCCGACGTTGGCAATCACTCTGGCAAAGGCTTCTCTATCTTGCGTAACCCGAAACAGTTTCCCCAGATGTCTCATCTCGTGAGTTTTTATACCTAATGACACCTCACACCCCCTAAAAGAACCAAATTTAAAATTTTACCATACGGGTCAGGCCGTAGATTTTGCCACAAAGTGACATAAAATGTTTCATAGAATCTATGTAACGATAACATAAACGTTACACAAAAAAGTTTCATAAAATTGTAAAGCTGTTCTCATAAGTGAAATTCACAGGGAGAAAAATAGAACAATGCGTGATTAAAATCAGTAATGCATGTTTATTATTTTTTATGTTATTATTGTAGTTACGGATACATAGTAAGTTACAGCTACTATGTAAATATTGTAATATTTAGTCTGATCACGGATAGAGAGATTAGTGATATTATTAGGTTGTTACTTATTAAATTGTATTCAATTTTTGACATTTATTTTCGATATGTCGAACGCCTTGATCCATCTTCTTTTAGATAATGGGCCTGGTATTTTTTTTTCAAAATTGCGATCATATTATACTATTGAATAATCGTCAGTGTTACGCCAAGAAAATCTTCCTTTGCCTTTATTGCGTAAAAAATTACCTTGTAACTATTATGCTCATTAATTTCTGTAACCTGCCCAATATAGTGCATAGCTCTCTTTTCCGAATTAAATTTTACGACTACGTAGCTATTTTCTACAACTTTTTGTTGTCCCGTTATATCTGTATTCGCATAGCTATGTGTTAATGAAAGTGTTTGATGTAAACTGAACTTTAGTGATGATTTTATGTAACGTTACATTATTTTTTGTGTAACGTGTTACATAAGCGTTACATAGCCGTTACATAAACTCAATATTTTGGTATTTAATCAATGAAAACAAATGTATTTCTAGCTAAAATAACCATCACATGATTACTTTAATCTTTAACTATAGTTTGCAATATAATTTTGATAAGAATGTGTCTTAAGTTCTGTTCACATTTGTTCACTTGTGATCACTCCGGATGATCCTCCAAGATGAACAGGTGTGAACAGGTGTTTCATCAATATTATAGTGATCACTAGCGATGACGGAGGAAAGAAATTACCACTCGTCATAATTTTGATGAAAGGTCTTTTCACTGAAACGACCATAAACAAGTTTTATCTTATTATTTGTTTAATTCTCTATGAATTTGTATTGAATGTCAGAATCATGTACAAAATTATTATGCAGTCGAGAGCTATATTAATTTATTTTAAGTGTTATTTTCATTTTTGAATTTGTTTAATTATTTTTATACGAAAATACGTCAAACTACATACAACATGAGTGAGAGTGTTGACATGGTAGTGAAAGCATAGGATGAACAAATGTGAACAGACGTGTTCACTTTCGATGAACAGGTTTGACCCTGACACTCTGGATGATCATCCAAAGTGAAGCAATGTGAATGCTACTTTACTTACGATGATATCTTCAAAAACAATCTCCATAACGACGTGACGATGCCCGACCGCACCGACAAACAATTAGATTACTCTAACAAAATAGCAGCTGATGCATGGACCACCGCATGACAGTTTTCTTTAATCTTAAGGGTCGTTCACATACGTTCACTTTCAGTGATCACTCCGGATGATCCTCCAAGATGAACAGGTGTGAACGGGCGTTTCATCGCTAGTGATCACTAGCGATGACGGAGGAAAGAGATTACCGCTCGACATAATTTTGATGAAAGGTCCTTTCACTGAAACGACCATAAACAAGTTTCATCTTATTATTTGTTTTATTCTCTATGAATTTGTATCGAATGTCAGAATCATGTACAGAATTATTATGTAGTCGAGAGCTAAATTAATTTATTTTAAGTGTTATTTTTCATTTTTGAATTTGTTTAATTATTTTTATACGAAAATACTTCAAACTACATACAATATGAGTGAGAAAGTAGACATGGCAGTAAAAGCACAGGATGAACAAATGTGAACAGACGTGTTCACTTTCGATGAACAGGTTTGACCCTGACACTCTGGATGATCATCCAAAGTGAAGCAATGTGAATGCTACTTTATCACTACATAAAAATTATTCTACCACATGATTTTATGCAAATAAAAGTTCTCAAATTCCGTTACATAAAAAAAAGTTACATAAAATCAAAAACCGGTACATCAACATAAAACTTTATATTACATAATGAAATAAACAATTATTTACATATAATAATATATAAAAAATAAGCCAATTTAATGATGGTTTTGGAAAAGTTGTTATTATGATTATAGGCATAGTGACAACTTCAAAATATTAAGTAAATCTGTCTTACGCAGTAGAGGAGACACACGATTATTTGGGGAAAATGTGTTTTTTTTATACAAATCATTATTTTTCCACTTTAATATTAATAAAATCGATGCGAAATTATATATATATATATATATTTTTTATTATTTATTTATTATTCCAAATAGAGCATACAAAATTAACATAAAAAAACAATATAATGGAATATATTGCCCCACTAGATTAAAATCTGTTCTGGGGCTTTTTTATTTATTGTGTGGTTTGTTTATATAATATGTTTCAATATTCAATAATTAAAAAATCTCTATATACCATAAGAAATAAAATATCTTAAGGAGACACGAGATATGAAAAAAAGTGGCAAAATCTACGGCCTGACCCATACATAAAAATAATTAGCTAATTGTGACTCAGTTAATCGGATCTTATCGATGAGCGATTCGAAATTTGAACATCTCTACAACTGTCAGACAGTTGTCCACAGTCGAAGAGAATACTTATTCTGTGTAGGTACCTACTTTTGAATATACTATACTATACCCTCACGCCGTGTCCCAAGTGGGGTAGGCAGAGAGAACGGAACGCCAAACTAGTGATGTCAATACCGGATATAATTTCATACCGAGTACCGTGGGGTAATCCGAGCAAAATACCCGTTATTAGATAACGGGTATTTTACCGATGGAAGGAATAATCCTTAGAGTAATTTCAGTAAATACCTCTCCTCTCAAATTTCTACCCCCCCCCCCACCCGTCGCCAAATTTTCGATATGGTATAGAATTTTGAAATGTTTAATGATCTCTTCGGTTTTGTTAAAGAATATTTTCTAAGAATAAATTTTTTGATCGATTTTCATTTATTTTTTAGATTATTCATGATCTCCTTGGTTTAAATATATAAATTTTAGAAATAGGTCAAAAGTGCGTAGATTATTAAGTACAAAAATACATAATCTTGGCAACACTTATTTTTTTTATTATTTATTTATTTATATACATACAGTTTACACAACACAAGAAGTCAATTAATACATATATTATGACTAAAAATATTTACCTATAAACAAGTATTATACCTCATGAGGACAAGCCTGTGTAGAGGTATTTTATTTATTTATTTTTATTTATTTATAATAATACATACGGCTTACGCCTTTAATACATAGTTATAAACAACAATTGTACAACACCACCATCGTATCAAATTAAAATCAAAACAAAAACAAAATATACTGCATCACTTCAAATTATAAAAATAAAAATTAAACACATTGTGTCACATAAACCACATAATAAAATTACAACATATCAACAGCATCATGTCAAATCATAAAAAAAACTGTATCATATCTAACCATAAAATAAAGTTACAATACACTGCATCACATCGAATTTCAAAATAAAAATAAAACACACTGTCATGTCAAATTATAGAATAAAATTACAGCACATTCATCATGTCAAATCATAAAATAAAAATAAAACATATTGAATCATATCAAACCATAAAATAAATTTACAGGTATTACTCAAAAATAAGATATTAAACTTACCATAACACAGACTCCAGAAAAGGAGACAGTTTTAAATGTTGACTGTATTCATATAATAAATAAAAATAATTCAACCCCCAAATTAATGAATGTTAGGTACTTTTATAATTTTTTGATCGATGTACTATTCGTTTCTTTATTTGAATAGTATCAAAAGTATTTGAAATATTCGATTCCATAGATTAGGTGATTCAATTTTAAGCATAAACACTACTAGTCTAGATGAGAGTAAATAAATATTGACTAATCTTAACACCTATTCCTTTGTACTCATCAAAAATAACGAGTGTCTCGGCAAAGTAAGTAGCGTCACTATCTGGTCCACTATTGCCGCGATTCTTCCCCGACACATTCAAAGAAAATAAATATTATGTTATTAAATAACGGTATGTAGGTACCAGCACACTGTTTTCACTGCGTACTGTAACTTGTGTTAAAAAAACTTTAAAACTAGACATTAAAGTCGTGTTTAAAATTTTTGACCTTAAACGAGTATTAAAAGCACAAAATGGGTAAACGAATTTCACACTATAATTATTATCAATAATTAACGTATGAAGTTCTTGTCGTTATTGAGAAAGAATAGATTAAATGTTTTTCACAATTTTATTTTGAAATCTGGTCACACTGATTGCTCCCAAAGTCCTAGGGTTTCCCGTAGTTTTTGTAAAAAGCCATTAAATGTAGGGTTAGCCTAGTATTCACAGCAATTTTAAAATTTTCGACGCCGGGACCCTCTACAGACGGACGCTCGAAGCTTTTTCGTTGGTATAAGGGTGGCGCATTAATCGTTTTGTTTATTCATGATTTGTTCATTGCCTTGTACATTTCGAGAGATAACACAAATTTATAAATCTATTTGAAAAGTTAAGAAGTATGATCGATAAAAAATTAATGAAATACTGCATCATAAGGCTTTTAAATTTAGAGGGGAAAAAAATTAAATTCGACTGAGTGGAACACAGGATAATAAACTATAAACTTAATATTACTGCTATCTACTGACTGCTATACCCCTACAGCATGTCATACAAGTAATAAGCATGCAGATTGTCCTCTTCGTGCCAATAAAAAATAAGACATTCAGGATTCTTTCGTTTTTACGTGGAGCACTTGGCAAAGAAGTGGTCTCCAACTCTTCCGTAAGTTTTCAGGTGTTCGAAAAAATAAAGACACATGAAATTTTAAATTCCAAGTATCTTAATTTTTTGTTGGCACAGAAAGGATGGCTTGCATGTTTATTACATGCGGCTGGTATACTGGCTACCCACTTGTGGGATATACTGTGATGGTGTGGAATAGTACATTCAGAATAGGTGCAAATTGTATGTATATTATTATGTGAAGTTTAGAGACCATTTGCCTAATCCATGACACTCGATAACTTATAGAAAATAGTGGGAGACCAAATATTTATTTCTGTTTATTATTTACTGTACATTGATTACAAGCAAATTCCTATTTTATTTTTCCTTCTTTATAAATTTGCGTTATCTCTCGAAATGTATTAGGCAATGAACAAATCATGAATAAACAGTACGAATAATGCGCAACTGTTACAAACGAAAAAGCTTCGGGCGTCCGTCTGTAGAGGGTCCCGGCGTCGAAAAATTTAAAATTGCTGTGAAAACTAGGCTATCCTAAATGTAGGTACACCAATACACTCACAGCGCACCAATACTTCCACAGTAGGTACGTATATGTACACATTACCGATGGATTGAAGGTCGGTATTACCGAGTACCGGCAGGTACATAGTACCGACGGGTAGAAAGTACCCGGAAATCGCTAATAACGAATACACAAGTATCCATCGGTATTACCCGGAAATGGCTAGTACAGAGTACCGATCGGTAGATAATACCTATTGGTTGATCGGTAGATAATACCGATCGGTATTATCTACCCGCGGATCCCGAGCACTACCCGCTCGGTATACCGAAAAAACAAAGTAACGAGTAGATAATAACGGATATATGCCAAATTTGACATCACTACGCCAAACAGATCTATCTTTACACACTTCCTTCCTCCACATTCATACAGTTCCTCATAGGCTTGTTCTTGCTCGGTCATTTTTGGGAGCGATCTGATCTAGTACAATTGTCCTACGGAACTAGTACGCTCTTCTAGTACTATTAGTTCACTGAATATTTCCATGTCAAAATTATTCAGTCATGAATGTAGTACATGTACTAATAAGAATACAGGATGCATATTATACTAATTAGTACAATGTATCATGTTCTAATAAGAATTTAGGATGCATACAGAGTACATACATAGGAAATGCACATTTATGTAATTTTGTGATTATGAAAATCAATACTTAATAACTAACAAAGAGAAAATTCAGAGAATATTTTATTTTCCTTCATAATTTGCAGGCATTGGATTTTCATTTCAATAAATTTTAATAATTTTGCTATCGACAGTAGGTACCTACTACATTATTATTTTATATGTTTATGAGACGTTCATAAGGGATAATATTTTAACTAAGTAAGTCTACTAACTTACAACACCGTTATATAAGTTATATGTAATGATACTTTTTCGTCCTTATTGGCGCCATTTTCAATGTTCATAGCAAAACAAAACACTAAAAAGGTCTAACACCAATCTATCTATCTACCACTCTGTATTAGAATACTACCTACTAGAATGTACTTGTACAGTACTTGGTGCTTCTTATTAGTTCTTTGACGTCACTGAACCAAAAGAACTAATAAGAAGCAAAAGAGAAGGCACTATATCCTTTATAGAATCATCACATCAACTATCTCACTCCCATTCGTTTAAAGTTCCGACATAAACCGAGTGGCGCCGAAGGAAGATGCCGAACGTCACTCGCATTACTTTAGTTCTGTCCGATTGGGAATGAATGAACTAAAAGAACTAAGAGCGAATAAGATACGGAATAGTTCATTCTAGTACAGTACTGGGAATTAGTTCCTAATAGTACCTAGTACATGTACTACACAAGCCTAGTTCCTCATACACGCACGACGGTTCCTCTTACTCAACACGCGGCCGTCCTTGAGAATTTGATCCACGTGATCAAGCCACGTGGTTCTCGGACGCCCGCGTTTCCTCACACCCTTTCAGATAAGTATATCCTCTTTGTCATTCTTACCTCGTTCATTCGTTCAACATGCCCAAACCACCGTAGTTTATTCACGCGCATTCTCTCCACAACACTCTTCTTGCATCCGCTTATTCTTCTAATATCCTCATTCTTCACTCTATCACGCAGCGTTTTACCAACCATTCTTCTCAACGATCGCATCTCTACTGCATTTATTCCACTTTCGTCCTTCTTCAACCACGTCCATGTCTCGCTTGCATATGTAAGTGACCGTACCAGAATGGTATTGTGCACCAGCATTTTAGCCATGTTCGACACATTGTCATTGTTGACAATGGGTCGAAGTGCACCGTTTATTCTAGCACCGGCCACTTTCCTTCTTTCAATGTCCCTATCGCATCTTCCATCCCTCGTAAACATACTTCCCAAATATACATACTCACTTACTTGCTCCAAACATTCGTCACCAACTTTAATCTCGCAAATCGTTTTTTCATTCTCTCTTTCAAAAACAAGAACTTTCGTCTTCATAACATTCATTTTCAAACCATTCAAATTGCAACTATCATACACACACGTAACAATCTCTTGTAAGTCCCTTTCACTCTCAGCCATTAACACCAAATCATCTGCGTACATCAATGCATTCACCCGAAACCCATTCGAAGAATAATTTGAACAGCCACGGAGACATGACACAACCTTGCTTCACTCCCTTGGTGAGGACAAACCACTCCGAGAGAGTGTTATTTACCCTCACGCAAGCGGAGCTTCCCACGTAAAGTGAAGATATTGCGTGGATCAACCGGCTGCTCACCCCACACTCCGACAACACGCGCCACAACCTTTCCCGGTCCACTCGATCATATGCTTTCTCCAGATCCACGAACGCACAAAAAAGCCTCTGGTGTTTACCCAGAAACTTCTCTATAACCATTCGCAGGGAGAAGATCTGATCGGTGCACCCTCTGCCATTCAAAAAAGCTCCTTGCGCATCCCATATCTTACACTCAGTTATCTTTCGTACTCTCTCAATCAAAATTCTACCATACAGTTTCCCTATTGAGCTCAGCAAGCTAATAGCCCGATAACTCCCGCATTCAAGTCTAGAGCCTTTCCCTTTGTACAGGGGGCAGATGATAGCCCTCCTCCAATCCTCTGGTGTAACACCTTCTCTCCAACAATCGTTGAAAAGCTCCAAACACCACGCGAGAGCCCCCGGTCCACCAGACTTGATGAGCTCAACGGCAACACAATCATACCCTACAGCAGTGTTCCGCAATCTTTTTGTGTTCAAGGTACACTTATCAAATCGAGAAATTTTAGAGGTACACCAAAGAAAAAAAGCAATGTTTTTTCAACAAAGCGCCTCGCTCATAGCTCTTAGCTAGTGTTAGGTGTATTATCTTCACAGAACCTTGCATTTTTTCCGCGGCACACCAACTGATGACCACGGTACACCAGTGTGCCGCGGCACACGCTTTGCGGAACACTGCCCTACAGCTTTACCGCACTTCGCTTTTTTTAATGCGTTCATAATCTCATTCATGTCTATCATATCGTTTTCATTCACACTGCTTTCACTGTTGTCATACTCATTTGCATTTGTACCATCACATTCAAACAGATCTTCGAAATATTCCTTCCATCTCCGTAACACACATTCATCATTCACTAACACACATCCATCCTTGTCTTTTATCCCTTTCATACTGTTCACACTTGAACCCGTCCTCTTTCGTTTCACTTCCTTCCAAAAAATCTTCATATTTTCACTCGCATACGTAGACAATTTCTTACATTCTTCATCTTCAAGCATTTTTTTCTTCATTTTCACAACTTCACGCACTTCCTTCTTGCATGTCTTGTAAACTTCTTTCTTTCGCTCTTTTTCACATGTGTCATACTGTTTCACACTCAGTAAGTCTTTCCAAGCATTCTTCTTCTTATCTACAGCTTCTTTCACATCATTATCCCACCATGCATCGCCTTTCTTACGTCCAACTTTAGCTTCACCACATGTTTCTTTCGCACTTCCTACAAGCACACTTTTTAAGACATCCCACCTTTCATTCATCGTTAGATCATTCTTTTTGTTCGCACTCAGCTTCTCATTCACAGTTTTTACATATTCATTCTTTACACTCTCATCTTTCAGTTTATCGACTCTCAATCTCATAGATGGCGTGGACTTTTGTGTTCTCGAACGCCAACCGGAGAATAGATTTATTCTTGAGACGACAAGAAAATGATCCGTCTCCAGCTCAGCGCCTCGATACACTCTAGTATCCGTGGTCGCCTTCCTGAGACGAGAGTCCACACACACGAGGTCAATCATCGATCTTTCATTCCCTCTCTCCCAGGTATACATGTGGATCTCCTTGTGGGCGAAAAAGGTATTCTCCACAAAGAGATCCATCTCCAAGCACACGTCAATTATTCTTTTGCCATTATCGTTCACTCTACTGTCTCCATTCATTCCCAAAACACTTTCAAGTTCATTCCTCCTAACACCCACCCATCCATTCAAATCACCTGCCAAGATCAATCTTTCATTTTCTTTTTTATCTTCTGCAATCTTTCTCACGCCATTCCAGAACTCTTCCTTTTCCGTCTCTATGGCATCGTTCCCAGGACCATACCCAACTATGAGTAAGATCCTAGTCATCCCCACTTTGAAACGGATCCAGATTAGCCTGGAACTTACACATTCATACCCTTTCATACATTCGCTCATTCTTTCCGATAGAAAAGCACCCACACCTTGACATGCGTGTTGTGTATCTGGAACACCAGACCACAACTCGATCCTTCCATCACTTTCTTTAATACCACACCCTTTCCTCTTCGTTTCGCAGACACACAAAACATTCAAATACTTATCATTCATCATCTTTAAAATTTCGTCCGTCTTTCTCACCATCCCTCCTCTCACATTCAAAACTCCCACCCTGCATTCCGCTCTCCTCTTTGTGCCCTTCACCCACTTTGACGCGGCATGATGGGTGGCAAGCCTCATCGCTGCCATATGCGTCAAAGCTTACTACCTATTGTCTTACATTTTACCCCCCACCGCCAAGGAATACGATAAATCCACCACCCTGTAACCCAACACCAAAACTTACAAGTAAATTAAAAATATTATAATTAATATCATTTTAGTCCAGTAACTCCGGTTTCTCTATCCAAATTTTCCATGATAATACCTACCACTACTAGCCGCAGATGTGGAAAGCACACTTTAAATTTCATCTCAATGCAGTTGCCAAGCAGTGACGTCAGAAGTTTTTAAGATTCGATATGCTGTTAATATTCCGTAAAAATGTGTATCTACCCTTGGAGATAAAATACCTGAGCAATATAATATATTCATCTCCTTTATTTACATCACTGCAATGGACACTGGGCTTTTGCCTTCCGCATTATTTCATTTCCCCATGCTCATTATCTATATATATAAAAGCAAGTGGTGTTAGTTACACCATTTATAACTCAAGAATGGCTGTACCGTTTTGAATGATCTCTGATTTGTTAGATTATTCTCCGCCCCGAATAGCCGATAGGCTATTAAAATATCTTACAAATTTACTGGAAGAAAATTATTTATGCCATACATTTTTAATTTCAATAAAAAATGCAATATGGAGAATTATACAAAATCAACAATGATGTTTTTTTATAGATTGACCTATTCATAGAATAGTTTTTGTATACATTTTCAGATTAGAATCGTTATCCATACAATTTAACATCTGTGGTTCTGAAATTTCAATTATGAAAAAATCATGCACAAAAATTTTTATAAATTTAAAATGAATAGATATCTACCTAAAAAATAAATTAGTACCTAGGTACATATATTAAGTACAGCAGATAATAAACAAATCTGAGTTAAGTATAATTGTTCAACATAAATGAATTTAATTTTTTTACACTATACCGCAGTGATTCCCAAAGTGATACAGGTGGACCCTCAACGGGGGTCCACAATGGCGTGACTAAAAAATGGGGGTGCACGAGTCATAAGAGGGGGTCCACGAATCCATAGTTTAAGTATCGGATATTCGGTAAAAGCACCAGATATTGACATAAACAATAGTCGGTACAAATACCCAGTACATTTTAGAAAAAGGTACTAGGAGAAAATATTCTTTAAGAAAACCGAGGAGTTTTTGAAATATTTCAAGTTCCTATACCATTTCGAAAATTTAATGATGGGGGGGAGGGTGGGGGGTCCACCGGAACCAGCAAATTATTGAAAGTAGTCTACGAGAAAAAAAATATTCAAAACCTTTGCACTATAAGATGACACACTTGGACAATTACGGGAGTTTGTAAAGAGATGAAGAATATTAATCATTCATTGATTGTTAGGCGGTACGAAGTTCGCTGGGTTAGTAAGTTAAGTATTATCTATAAACAATAAATTTATGTATGCTGGTCTTTTTCAAACTGACAATGAAAACATGGGAGAGTGAGAGTTGTCACATGGCAGATTTAGCAGCGCCATTTGCCAATCATTTCATTCTATTCCCCGGTGGGAAGGAATCCATGACAACACCAGTAGAATTTAAATCATAACTAGAACTCTTGATTTTGCATTTGTTAACATTTTGAAAAATTAATAAAAAGAAAACACATATATTTAGCACTTCCACATTAATTTTATTAATTACGAGCCAGAGATTCTGCTCTCATCATAGCTAACGTAAAGTGACGAAATTTCAATATAATTTCGTCACTTTACGTTAGCTATGATGAGAGCAGAATATATTCACGGCTTTCGTCTTTTACATGTTGAAAAACACAAAAATAAAAATCACAAATAAATCCAAAATAATAAAAAAAATATGTGTTGTTAAAAAAAATCGGTTAGTTTGCCCCTTACAAGTATTCCATACCTAGAACTTTAACAACCAATGGTCTAATTCATATAGAGGATGGCAACCTCTTTAGAAAATATTGCACATCTCTGGTTTAGTTTTTCAGCAATTTCATAAATCAGATCTTATTGTATGATAATAATACAGTGAGATCAATAGTATATTATAAATCTCATTGGTTTCATATTATGGCCTAATTTGTAGTCTATATTAAAAGATTTTTTTTCGTAGAATAGATAACCATAAAAATCTCATTTGGATGAGTTACACGTGACATATAAAAGCCTAAAAAAATCTTTTGACAGGCTACTTTTACAGCTGGCAATGTTTTCTGCTTAGCAAGTGCAGATAAATTATTGTTAAATTAATATATAAGTCTACATAAACATAAAACCATACAATAAATGTATAATTAAAATCACAGTATTATCAACCTTCTAGAAATGAAGAATATATTTATTTTTTCTGTTGGTTTATGAATCAAGATACAACTTTGCAGGGACCAACCAATTATAATTGAAATGTTATTTAAGAGTTGTAATCATTAGAGATAGACATGGACGTGGAAAGGCGGCTTAAACAAAATATTCTGGAATCGCATCAACAAAGTCTGCAGTTGTATTGATTGTAATAAAATTTGTACATAACAATTACCTATACTGTAAATATGTTTGGATTCAAAATTAGCACTTTTCAAATATTTCAACATTATTTATTACCAAATGATAGTAGGTAAAGTTTAAACAACATTTAGAAAATAAGTTGTGCGCTTCTATTATGATACATTATCTTTTAATATCAATTTCAACATTTTTTATGTCTTCTAATATATTTGGTTCATCAGAATGATTCAGCTTGAGATGTCTCTTGAGATCCGACAGTCTGTAGAATCCTCTGTTACAGTGCTTACATATGTATGGAGTCTGCTTCTTGTGATACTTTAGGATGTGGAAAACTAACATTGCTTTCATACGAAAAGTCTTTGAACACTTTTCATATCCACAGTGAAACTTCTCAGGGTTGGAATGTGTGCTGAAATGACTTTTAAGTCTTTTTTTTGCACTGAATTTTTTTTCACAATATTCACACTGATACGGTGTTTCTCCTGTATGTTGTAAGTTGTGTTCTTTGATGTTAGAATATATCTTATTACAAATATAACAATGACCAGAGTTTTCAGAATGGATACTTAAAAGATGTCCTTTGAGATTTCCAGCAGTACTGAAAGACATACCACACTGGTCACACACCACTCTTCTACTGTTCTCATGTATTACAGCAATGTGACTCCTTAAAGATTGCTTAGTTTTAAATAACAAGCTACATTCTGAACATTCAAAATTTCTTTCATTCGAATGGGAAATAGAATGTTTTTTAAGACCATCCCGAGTATGAAATTTTTTTTGACAAACATTGCATTTGAATGTTTTCTCGCCTGTGTGAAGCTTAACGTGACGATGCATGTTTGATATCTGAGAGAATGTGCGGCTACAATATTGGCACGAGTACGGCATTTCTCCTGTATGAGTTCTTGTGTGAGTCATTAGATTACATTTACGAACAAAAACTTTATTACAATGTTCACATTCAAATTTAAGATGAGGGTTTAATATAAGATCCTCACTCTTATCTCTGTGTATGGCCATGTGAGCCTTAAGGACTCCTTTAGTTTTGAAACACTCCCCACAGTGAGCACATTGAAATGGTCTCTCATTAGTATGGCACCTCATGTGAATCATCATTGCAGATTTACACTTCATCACTACTGAACATTGAGAGCATTTTTTAGGATAACTTAACGTCTTCTTTTTATGAAATACTTTTTGCTTTTGTGTTTTTTTTGTATTCACTTCTTCTCTATTAGAGTCATATTTATCTGATGAAACATCATTATGTTGTATATTGTCTTCATCACACAGTTTTATATCATTTCTGTCAGGCTCTGCCTTTATTACAATGCTCTGATTGCAAACTACTTCAAACCCTACTTTGATATTTTCCGCTATGGATAATCGAAGTTTCCTATCAGCATCCTGACACTTGGTAAGAAAGTGATGAGCTTGTATCATCTCCTGCACACAATACTCACAGATTACCACAGGTAGGCCATCATTCATTTCTACCTCGACTCTGCCACACTCTCGTAGCATATCATTATATTCACATCCTTCTCCAAATATATTGCACATCTCGGAATATGTTTGCAAACAAACTCTACAATGTTTATACTTATCAAATTCAATTATTTTGAGATCCATTATGAGAGTGCTTTACTGATTCTATGCATATTGATATATATTTTTTAAAGTTATATTTGGGCTTTGTTATAAACGCATATACAACCTTATACACCTTTCACAGTAAGCTAAAAGTTGTGTAGTAAAAGGGGAGTCTGCCAGCACCTGATCGAACCGCGGACCCCTAGTTCACATTCACATGGCCGAGACTCTACCTCCAGGTTATAGGCAAATCGCAAAACCAGAAGAATGCAAATTATGTACATAAATCTTGAAATATTCCACGTTTCACATAATATTATTTGTAATAATAATAAACATTCACGGTAATCACGATTGTGTTAAAAAAGTTGACATTGACACTTGACAGTGACAATTATCAATTATCTACAACTACTCAAAGTCGGTACAAATACCCGTTACATTGTAGGAAAAGGTACTTTGATATTAATATTCTTTAAGAAAACCGAGGATTTTTTGAAATATTTCAAATTCTTTTACCATTTCGAAAATTTAGCGACGGGGGGGGGAGGAGAGTAGAAAATTTGAAAATGAAAAGTAATTCTTAATAGACTCATATTATCATTCAATATGTGTACGGTATTTTTTTGGCAATATGTTAGTAATTCTGGCAACACAGATCTGTTTTCACAATTAGTATTTTTTAGTGTCGGCTGATGATTTTGCTGTGTAGTTTTATTTTAAGACTATATTTTGTCACTAATGGTGTGATCGAAAACTTCAATATTACATTTCACTACTTATTTAATCAGTTGGTAATTTCACATCAACTGCAGTTTAAATACTTGCTTAATTATAACCTTTTCCCCCATGGATGAAAAAGAGTTTAAGTTTGAGGCCAACAAAAATTGTCGGGTTTGTTTACAAACATATTCTGAGATGTGTGATATATTTGGGGAAGGATGTGGATATGATAATATGCTGCGAGAGTGTGGCGGAGTGGAGGTAGAAATGAATGATGGTCTCCCTATGGTAATCTGCGAGTATTGTATACAGGAGATGACACAGGCTCATCACTTTCTAAACAAGTGTCAGGATGCTGACAAGAGACTCCGCCTTGCTATGGTCTCTCATAATAAAATAGAAGAAGAGAATAATGATGCAATCATGAATATTCAGCATGAAAATTGTGATGTCAAAACAGAAATGGATTTGTATGAACCAGAAAATGATGAAACTGTAATCCACAGTTGTGATGAAGATACGAAAAGTAGAAAAAATAACCGAAATGTGGAAGAGTCCTCTTCACATATTTTAAAGCATGTTAAACTTCCCAGTAAAAGTATAAAGAATCTAAATAAAAAGCGAAAGAAATCCAAAAAGTTTCCTATGAAATGTCCTTTATGTGGCTTGGTTGTATCTTGTGAATCAGTATTGATTGTACATACTAGGACACATACCAATGAAAGACCTTTTCAGTGTAATGAATGTGAATTATGTTTCAAGGCAAAGGGTGCTCTAGAAATTCATCATAAAAGATGTCATATGAAAGACTATCAGAAGACTCATCAATGTTCAGACTGTAATAAATATTTCTTCTGTGCCTCTGAACTGCGTATTCACATGCGCACCCACACAGGGGATACTCCATATAAATGTAAGCATTGTGAGAAAGCTTATACACAATCTGCCTCACTTAAGCGCCACGTCCGATCCCGTCACACTGGGGAAAGGCCTCATCATTGCAGCAAGTGTCCTAAGAACTTTGTCACTTCCTCTGAGTTACAAAAACACGAAGCCATTCATTCTGATGAAAGAAAATTTGTCTGTAATATTTGTAATTTTGCTTTCAAATGCAAGTCGTCTTTGAGAATTCATCTTCCGACACATTCAAAAACTAAAAGATTTATCTGTGATCATTGTGGATCATCATTCCATACTAAAACTAATTTAATTGTCCATCAGAACAGAAAACATTCAGAATTAGCGGGACAATGTGTTATTTGTAACAAAGTGTTATCTAATTTGAACGATCACATGAGAATTCATACAGGGGAGAAACCATTTCACTGTCAAGTTTGTGACAAAAGATTCAGTTTGAAGACAAGCTACTTAGTTCATATGCAAATACATAATTCAGACAGACACCCGTGCCTTTATCAAGGATGTAGTAAAACATTTGCTAAAATGAATTATTTAGAATACCACGTCTTGAAACACCACAAAAAGTTTACACCGTATGTGTGTAAATATTGTCAGAAAGGATATTTTAGATTGTCCGATATAAAAAATCACACCAAAATCAATCACCTTGGTAAAGATATGACCTACCTAAAGAAGATTGAAATACCTTCCTCGTTCTTTAAGGATGGACAAAGTGAGGATTAATGTAATGAAATAACTGCCAATTATTGTGTTGCACCCTGTACAAGTGATTTTGCTTCTGGCATTATTTGACTGATTTAGTATAAGATGGACATTCATTAAATTAAGGACGTACCAATTTAATGAATGTACATTTGAGGGTGTACCAAGGATAATTTTCTAGAAGGGTGCGGCTGCCCATTTTGTTTTTTCAAACAACTTCAGTGCTGTGTTTACCCCATTTGATGTTATTTCTAGGATAGAGAGTACCCACAATGTTCCTGGGTACTGTCATAATAAATTGCACTTATTGTCTTTCTAGTATCACTCACAACTTGAGTGTTTTAGCTAGTTATTCAATATTCATTAAAATAAATTTGATGCAAAGATTTTTTCATGTATTATTATAACTTACTTTTGTACTACTTCATAAAATCAATAAATCTTACCTCTCCTATGAAATTTCATAAGAACCTAAATACTAGCCTGGAAGACTGTAGGTAATATGTATGTACTAGGCAAACTACTTAACTGTTTTAGTGGTTAACCCATTTTATATGAAAACTGCAAATGCATTTTCTTGCTAAAAATAGTTATTTAATATAATGATAAAACTGTTCCGTAGAATCCCAGGCAAAAATAGGCCTCCCACCCTTTTTTGTAAGTTTTCTAGTGAGAATTTATAAAATCTTACAGATACTTGTGTCCTATAAAAGGTGGGTATTTATAACATCACACGTAAGACATTTATTATCTTTGATTTAGCATTCAGGTTTCCACCTATTCTGAATGTCAGCTTATTGGCATGCATGCAGAGGACAACTTGTATATTCACACCATGCAGTTATTCCGTGGCTACTTTGTTTATTAGAAATGCCGTGATTGTATGAATAAATTTAAAAAGAAATCCTTTCAATACAAACATAGTTTTATATTTAATTTAAGGTTGGTGAGTTAACTTTGTGAAAATTCATTTTAATATAATTCTTTTTAATATGTAATACTAAAACACTGTTAATTTTCACATAAAATTAAGTATTTAATCAATCAACAAAATTTTAGTGTCTTGATGTAAAAAATCTTTTTATCAATGTACTAGTTAACGGTGGTATTGATATACTCCAAAGGAAACTAGAGAACGTTAACTCACCCAGTAAATTAAATAATCAAATAATAATAATAAAGAAAAATTATATTTGCCGCTGTTTAGTGATCCGTGACCATCTCAAGGGCGCCATTGCTTTTCTTGAAAAGCAGTGTTTTCAGCTTACTCCTGAAAGGTGCAATTAATAGATCTTGCCAAAATTTTCATGTAAAGAATTATCTTTAATTTAATGGTGATTATTATGAAATTAACAATGTCTTACCTATGGGAAATGAATTATCCGCACTCCTTAGTGAAATATACATAGACAATTTTGAGCAACAGTTTTTTTAAAGTAAGAATAATCTGTTTGATTTTGTTGGCACTAACCATGTGGTAATCACGAAACATTTTTAATTATAAGGAATTAGTTAATTATGTACTACACCACTTAAATTTAAGAATAATCTTCTAAAACATGTTTTTAAATTTGTTAGGCCACGTATCAATTACGCGCTCAAATTTTGAAGGCATCATAACTGTGCGCTCCTGGCGCGCGAGGCTGCTGTTCCAGTGTTTATTCGTTCACCATGGACGTTGGTCTTACACTTGGATTTCACTGCTTATTTCCCTCCATGCGTCGCTCTGAGTGCTTTGTTATGATAGAAACGGCTTTTGCTATTTCATAGTACTTCATGTAAACCTTGACGTTTTACTAGAATTTGATTACATTTGTTGATCTGTGGACTTTTAAACAGTTTTTTTTTGCGTCTCCTGTAAAATTTGGTTTGGAGCACATAAGAGGTTTCATAGAACCGACGACGATTAATTTGGCAATATACAGTATTTTACTGCATTTTTCTTATTCAGTGCGATCATTCAAATAAACTTTATAAAGAACAATAATATTAAATTATCGAATAAAATAAAATAAATATTTATTATTTTTGTTTCGTGTTACTGTTGAGTAAGACTAACGCACGACCGGTTTCGCGGACTCCGAGTTCGCATCATCAGGTGCTGATCTATACTGAATTAAAACAAAACAAATACAAAAGTTCGTTAGGGTTTACAGTGAGGGTGTAGGGGTAGGCGGGGTCGTGTTGGTTTCAGGCGTGGAGTTCTTGGAATATGAGATGGGGAATAGTTGTAGTAAGGGAGATGAATTCGGAAGGTTATTATTATTAATAGCTGTTTTAGTCGAGTTATTATTTTTATTAATTTCTATTGCTTCCAGTGCTGTCAAAGTTGGTCGGTATGTGTGTGTATGTAATAATTTTAAACTATGGTTGCTAAAAGAGTGGTCAGTTTCTATTATATGGTTTGCAAATTCAGAGAAGTTGTTGTTGGTAATACATC